>CAMOHE010044465.1:0-69375 GCA_946598075.1 Artocarpus hirsutus | reverse complement strand
TTCATGATAATGTTTTTCAAAGTATGAAACTATAAGTATGTATATATGCATCACCTAAATAAGTGTTGCACACCCTATGTTAATGTTTATGTTTATGATGTTCCGAAGGTTGGACATGTCATGTTTGGTTTGGGATTAGCTACTCCTCTTCTCTCATGATGGCGCGCCTATGCTGATGATGTTATGGTGCAACACTTGGGCCCCTTAAGATAAAATGGATAAGTTTTAATATGGTTGATGTAATGAAAGATATGTTCTTATAAAAATGTGCCTAGTGCACTATTATGATGATGATGATGATGATGATATTCATGAAATGTTTTTAAGTTGTGAGAATTATAATGTACTTAGTAAGCATTAGCTTATTCAAGTTTTTCATCATATTGCAGATAAGGGTAAGAAAGTTATGGAGTAGGCGGAGGACAATGACAGGTGTGTGAGCTAGGAAAGAAGATTTGCAAATGGAAGAATGCCAAGGAAAGAGACTATAATGAAATAATCCATGATTTATGAATTTGAGTATGTTTATAATTTAAGGATAAGTTTTATAAATTTTGTGAATGTTGGTTTAATATATTTTATAAATTTTCTTCCACGTTTGAAGCTTTAAAACTTTTTTTTTAAAAACAAAGTTTTCTTTTGTTCGGACTGCCGAATAATTTTGATCGGCCTACCGGTTGCCATGTATCGGCCTGCCGATCTTGTTGATTTTAAAACCCCATTTTACAAAGCCTTGGACGGCCTGCCGATGGGTGACCTTCGGCCTGTCGGTTGAGTTCGGCCTGTCGAAATTAAAAGTTCGGCCTGCCGGCTGAGCCGTGTTCAAATAATTTTATCTTTTGTTTTTCAAATGCCATTTAATTTTTAAATGATATTAGCAAACTATTTACATAATGTTTATGGAAAAGCGAATTGTTATAATTAACTAATTATAATTTCTTGCGAATTGCATTTTTGTAAAAAAAAAAATGTAAGTAAAGATCCTAGGAATGCTTTTCCAAACTATGATTTCAGATGCATGTTATTAATTACAATAGTTTGCTCCAATTAATGTTTTAAAGATTGAATGTAACGACATCTGTGACGTTCGAAAAGGGGGCGTTACATTGGGTCTGATGGGACGCATGGGTTACAGTATAGTATTTGATTGATTGTAGGCATGGGCTTATTGATGATGGCGCTGCCAACTGCTAAGTTTTGGAGAATTAATTAAATAATTTATTATGAAAAAATTATTTAAATTGGTAATTAGCATTTTACGTAATTAATTATTTAAATTTTGTATTTGAATAATTAATTTAAATCCTAGTTGAGTTTGAATTTTAGATAATGGATAATTATTCATAATTATTTAAATTATATAATTATCTTGGATAATAAAATTCTAATTTAAATTGATTTTTTAAATTAGAGTTATCTTGGATGATGCAGATAATTACAAATCCCTATACTATGATTGGTTGAATTTTTTGAGATAATTATCCTAAAGGTGGAGCCAATCTTAGGGATAGGAGAGGGAAAATTTATCTCCTAATCGTGATAGACTTTTGACTTTTTTTACTATTTCTATAAATAGAGACCTAGGGTCTTCATTTATTCTAAGACTGTCTAAGTGCAAATTAAAGAGGAGAGCTTGGATTACTCATCTTTAGTAATCCTAGTTCTTAAGCACTTTAGTCGTTGGAAGGAGTGTAGCTGTGGTGTAGATTTGCTGAGTTGTGCCCAGGTCTACAATGATCTAAAGGAAGAGAATAGCGTTGAAGTGCTGACAATAGAGATTCGTTCTTAAAGAATTGTTCAGTTAGAAGTGTTGTTTCTAGTCTCCAATAGATATGTTGAATTAGATTTAGTTTACAGTTTATAACATCATGAATTAGTTTCTTGGGTGTTTCATAAAGTTTTAAAGTTCTGCTACATCACTAAACCAATTTTTTCTACAAAAATTAATAGCATACCATAAAAAATTGAGATATATCTCATGAGAAATTAAAAACAAAAATACCAAAATACTCTTTATCTTTTTCTTCCACTCCATCACTCACCCTCTTCCCTTGCAAGCACCGACGGTGGTCGAAATAAACTGTTTTTATATGTTAACAGTTGGAAAATATTAAATACTATATTTTCATGTAAATACAAAAATTTGTCACTAACCTTGTCGGACTCAAAAAATACCGTAACATGTAAATACTATTTTTTCATATAAATACAAAAGTTTACCAGTGGCTTTTGTTGAGAAAATCAGTTTGGTGACATAGTGGAATTTTAAAATTTTTATGAAACACATAGGAAACTTACTCAAGATGTTATAAACAATAAGTTTAATTTAATTTAACTTACCCATTGGAGATGAAAAACAGTACTTATGACTGAATAATGCTTCAAGAATGAACCTCTGCCTTTAGATTTTCAATGCTATTTTTTTCCTTCAGATAGTTTTGTGTGTGGGTACAATTCAACAAATCTCCACCACAACTATGCTCTTTCCAACTACTAAAGTGCTTAAGAACTAGGATTATTAAAGATGAGAAATCTAAGCTTCCCTATCTAAATTGCCCTTAAGCAGCCTAAGAATAAATAAAAATCTCAGGTCTTTATTTACAGAAGTAGTAGGAAGAGGCAAAAGTCTATTAGAATTAGAAGACAATTTTCTCTCTCCTTTATGTATAGTTGGCACCAATAATAGGAGATTTATCTCTAAAATTTCAATTAACCACATTGTAAGGATTTGTGATTATCTGCATCATCCAATATTGTTGGGTTTTGTTGGATTTTGTGATTCAAATATGTAGCAAAAAATTAAAAATTAATTCCCACAAAACCTTCACAGGATCCTTGCAATTCGATTAGATTGATAATAAAGTCATCGAATCTTACCAGGATGACAAAACGGGCAAGATTCTGGAAGGAAGAGAGCGGGTTCACTCCGGTGACACCCTAACTCGAGCTTTTAGTAATCAAAATCGGATTCAAACGTTGTTACTTAGAGCAACGTCCTCTGCAGGTATCCACACAAACAGACTCTCTCAAAAACAAATTGGTGTGCTAACACCCTCTCTTTTGCGTTAAAAGACTCTCTCTAATTTCAGGGTTTTAATGTTTTTTGCCCTTTTAGAATGATAGAACACTATTCAGCTAAACCCTAATGCAGATATATATATATATATCTGTTGACTTCGAGATAGAGTCAGATTGTAAATAGGGTAAACTGTAATTCGAATATGACTCAGATAATCTAGATAATGTCTGTAATTCAAATATGATTTAGAAAATCTAGATAATAGCAATAATTCGAATATGATTCAGATAATCTAGATAATATCAGTAATTCGAATATGATTCAGATAATCTAGATAATGTCAGATTCAATGAACTTAGAAATATCTAGTAAATCGAATCTAGACATTATCAGGTTCATCGAACCTAGATACAGTTAACCCAAAATTCGTTCTTGGTCTATTCTAAGTGTGCGACCCTGTAGGTTCACATAACGTTGGTAGTGGGCTTGAAATTCTGTTTCTGGCCCACAAATCATAAGTGACCTCTAGCAAGACATTATGATTACCCAAGTTATGCAAATGTCAATAATCCAACATAACCTAATCCACAATAAGTATTAAAGTCCTTTTGTCTCTCGATAATTTGATTGAACATAAGGCATAGTTTATGTCATCCTTATACTATTCAATCATATTATTTCTTGATCTTAAGTAGACTGATATTGATAACTCTTATCAATTCATTCCAGTATGACCATGCATTTTTCTTTAGTCTAACTTATCAAGGGGCCCACAGATATCTTTCTCATAATAAATCAGGAACAAATTCCTTCTTAATCACTCATATTCCTCACATGATTCACTCTATATCCAACAACAATCTATTCCATCATTCTGTTAAAGATAATATGATATTATGTCAAAATATAGAACTTGTCATGTAGGAAACCATGGTGATTTCAGGTCAGAGGACTAGGATAATACTATTGTGATGAGAGTCACTTATGATAATTATCCATGCAGTATTCTCATAGCGGATCAATCCAATACATCATTTCTCAAATATGTATCTATGAGTTGACTTAGTATCTCATACACATGATTAGTAAAACATAATCATCAGTCAAACTTCATACTAGTCTTCATTCATTATTATCCCAATAATAATGACTGACTAGGGATAATTTAGAATATAATTCAATTTTCACCTAAGAGTTTTACTATCAAGTCACATACTTGATGACCTTAGGCAGAATTAACTATTCATAAAATAATAATAATAATGAAAATGCCTCTTTATTAATAAAATGCAAATGTAATGAAGTCAATATGTGGTCATTACATAATTGGCCTAGGGCACATCACTAACAAATATAACTCTAATTCAAAATATTCCAATTTTAATTAGAATTAGAATTTCATTATCAAAGATAATTATCTAATTTAAATAATTATAAATAATTATCCTATCTAAATTCAAATTTAACTAGGATTTAAATTAATTATTCAAATACAATTTTAAATAATTATTTATACAAAATCCCAATTACCAATTTGAATAATTATTTTTCATAATTAATTAAATAATTAGCCCTTCTAGAAAATCAAGTAGATTGGCACCTACCCTAGTGTGCATGTGCCCATTAGCTATCCAATTAGATTAAGGCCCATGCGTCCCATCAGGCCTAGTGGTCTGTCTCGCGTATACTTCTCTCTTGCTGGTGGTAATTTGGACTTGCCCAATCTATCATAAAGGAATTCGTGAGCTAGCATTAGGACCTGATGGACATATATTAAGCTCTAATCATAACAAGTAAATTAATCCATAATTAATTGTTTGTTTAATTGTCAACTTTAATGTCATTCTACTAAAGACCCGAAGCTACACTCTTGATAATACATAGTATTATGAGGCTCCTAAAATATAAGTCTTCTCTATGACTTCCTAGATTATATGTATCCTAGAGGTTACCCAAAATTAGATGAAGGACTTAGTTCTATTTTATCTTTTGATTATTTTATCTCTTAGTTCCATCATTTGACCATTAGAAAAATTCATTCCTTTTATAACACATACAAAAGGAATATCATATGGTTACCATATGTATATGGATGACCGATGCCTCATTATATTTTCCAATACCTGAATAATGCCTTTGAAGGATAACAATGACTATTTGTTAGGGAGCTATGGATTTTGTGTCTATGAATTAAGCTTTTATCGAATATCGGTTGCATTTCCAACTTATTGATAATAAAGCCTTCATTCATTGGAACTCCTACTTTTGGCATATCAAAAGATGCACGCTACAAACATGGCATCATAAATCCATTTTAAGATTTAGATGACACATAAATTATTATTAAAGAGAATTGATTTAAGTTAAATAGAATTATTATTACATCATTTCAACTTTAGATCCATTCTAGTTTGCGACTGCTATTAATTCTACTGCACCAATGTGTCTAACATGAAGTCGATCCACTTCAACGACCAAGATAAATTGTCTCCCCAATTGGACGTAGATCCCCATTATAGTTTTGTCATATGTAAAGTGCCCAACTTTATAGATAGACTGCAGACCATATAATTTAAACTATTAATCTCCGAATCAAATCTTTCTGCATATAAACTCCATGTAGACCCAATTTCAAGATTTGGTTCTAATAGTCATGAATCACATGTTTGCTAACACATAACCATTGTTATGAAAGTAATATGAGGTCCATTATTAATACATGTAATATTTGCATTATTATTTGTTTCACCAAAAATGTCATAAATATAACAAAAGTGTTTATTCCTTAGAGCACCAATCCTAACAATCTCCCACTTGCCTTAAGTGAGTAAATGTGACATATTGTGCATCCTATGTCTTTTATAAAACCCTGACTACCAAGCTCATAGTAAAAGGATAGACAAGGTTGTCCTTAGACGCTAATTAGAAAATCCATCACACTACCACTCTAAAAAGTTTCTAATAATATGATACATCTTATTAATATGGTTACTCCTATTGTGGTGTCTTGAATATGTGATATTATCTATAGTCATAGTATTTTGCAATATAAGACTATAAATTTATCCATACCATAGACTACCTCAAGATCTCCAAGGAAACATCCTTAGCAACACAATCTCCTTGGATGCCTTAATGGCAACCACATATTTGACCTCCATAGTAGGATCATCAATATAAGATGTTTGATAATACTCTTCATTTCCCAGAGTAAAGTAGACTCTGAAGTCAATTCCCTTAAATACTAATATGGCTAAAAGTTGAAATCTATGTCTCCTACAAGCGTTAGGTTCTCTCCAGAATACACTAACATATAATTCCTCATTCTCCTGTGATACTAAGTTATAAGCTTGACTGCCTACCAATATTTTGGCTTAGGATTCGATCAATATCAACTTAATATTCTAATCACATAACAAACATTCTATCTTATGCAAAGCACAACATACATTAGAGGCCCACTGCCAAAGCAGAAGAAACTCTTCCATGTATTTTTTTTCCTCTGATGTCTAAAAACAATCATCTTTAGAAAGAATGATTTCACACCAAATAGGTTAAGTACTTATCTTTGAATCTTGTATTGCAAACCTCTTAAGAACTTTATCTATATATATTGACATAGGATAACACTATCATTTTGTTTTTACTATTACCTAGCAGTTAAATCCATGAACACAATTAGATTTCTTATAATCCTGTGTCAAAGTATTTGGACAACCAAATTTTGACCAATGATATTATCTCTACATTATTCCCAACGAGTAGAATGTCATCTATATAGAGTACTTGAAAAACCACCTTCCCATTTTTAATGCCTTTATAATGCATGGTTCATCAAGGTTTTGCTCAAACCTATATGATTTGACCACCTAATCAAATCTTACGCTCTTGGATCAAAAAGCTTGCTCTAGTCTACTATTTGACTAAAGCAACTTGAACCCATCTATTTATATCATGTAAATGCTATCCATTTGCCTTTCCCATGGTCAAGATACCTAGCAATGGATAAAAGTGTGTGGGTAGACTTTAACATCACTACAAGTAAGAAAGTTTCATTGTAATCGATGTCCACTTTCTACTATGATTACTTTGCTACAAGTCTAGTTTGAAAGTCTTACATTTTTCCATCCGCTTCTCTTTTCCGCTTGTAGAACCCTATACTCAATGCCTTAATCTCTTCAAGTGTTTCTACTAGCTTTTAGTCTTTATTCGAACCATATATTCCAATTTAATGTCCATGCTGCTTTACTAGAGTTTTGGATCATATTATTTATGGTTTCATGATATCAAGTGAGATCCCCGTTAGGTTCAACGACCTCAGCATAAAGGCTTCGCATTGAAACTTGGCGAGTTGATAAAAAACCCTCCTACTATGACGAAGCTCCTTAGGTTGTTGATTTTATTTTGGTTTCTTTATTATGATTGGAATACCTTCCACATTTGGAACCTTCGAACTGATTCAATTGTTCCATAACTCCTTGAGCACCATATTACCTCGAGATTTAAAGTCTTGCATATGACTCTCCATAAAGGAATATTACTGTTAGACATGTATGCCCTAAGGAGTAAAAATATAATATGTTTTTGGAGACATTTTTGTCAATAAAGAATTTATTTATTATTTATATACCAAATCTTGTCCTCTTTACATTCATATTTGTTGAATGTATGTTAAGCAAACAATAATCTGAGACTATAGGTCTAAACCTTTAAGAATTGGGCATATGATAGATAGATTATGCAGAAGGCAAGATTCCTAAGGTGACAGTCTAAATCATAAGATCCACAATTGAGGGAATAAAGTTAGGCACTTTATTCATGTGAAGATTGTTATCTTGTCTATATCCCTATTGGGAGATGGTTTGTCTTGGCCATTGGAAGAGTACTCCACGAACAGAAACATTTGCACATTGTCATAGGTGACAAGTGTTGGATCAAGATATTAAGTGAATTGATTTGGTTTAATAATTCTGTCTTGGCAAATCGATTCACTTTAGACAATCATTTATCTTATATCTTAATCCTGAGATAAATAGTGGGCCCGTTGTCTTGACTTATGTCTTTTGATGTACCAAATGGTGACACCCATATTTTAATAGTGGTATGCATGCCGGTGCGTTGGAGGCATGACTCTTGATAACGTAGACCTATTATTCATAGATATAAAATGCATAGCTCCTCTTTAAGAGTAGTGATATCCTCTTATATGTGTTATCCTGTAATTGAAAAACTAGAGCACTCAACCATGTGGATACATAGGTGTAACCGAATGGTATATTGTCTTTGAATGGTAAGTTTTTCGATGGTGACATAATAAACGTAAGATAAAAATAATCAAAAAGGTAAGACAGAACTTGTCCTTAAGCTAATTATGGATAATCCTATGGGGATATAATACACCATGATATGTCATGGAGACTTAGCTATACGGGCATCATAATTCTATATAGTTTGAGAGTGCAGCTCCAAGCTTTTAGTGGAGTAGCATTAGGGTTGATAATTATAAAATGTACATCTAGGAAATTGGGTTTCATAATTATTGGGAGCTTAAACTATATAGGTCCATCAGGTCCCCTTTGCTAGCTCACAAAATCCTGTAATGATGCGGCATGCTTTTTTGATAATTGGTGACTTATGTCTGATTTATTAGATTGGTTGAAATTCAGAAGTGCCAAATAATTCATGTCTGTTTATCGGTTGAATTAATATTGTGACAAAATTAATTCAAGATAAACTTGTTAAATTATTGGGATTGGATAATTCTTTTCTGTTTATCAGTTGATTTAGTTTTGGATAAATTAAATCAAGATAAACTTATAGAATTATTAGGAATCTATTTATTTTCCTAGAGATTATCTAGATAAAGTTGTTTTAATTAGATAACTTCTCTATTGGGTTATCTGAATTAAAACTGAGGCTTTATCCTATAGAATCTCGGGTGAAAAATAAAAGATTCGTTGATATTTTTTTTTGACAATTCAACATGCCGATCCTCAAGTTCGGCCTACCGATGGGGCAAGTTCAGCCTACCGGTTAGGCAGATCAGCCTGCCTATGTGTGAATAAAAAATCACGCATTTTCACGTAGATTTCATTCGAATTTGATTCTGATTCAAATTTTTGAGACCTTATTTGATAAGGACTGACCCTAGACCCAACCTCTATAAATAGAGAGTGAGTCTCATAAGTTATTTAGATCTATTGAGAGATTAAGAGTGATACTCTACTGGTGAGAATCTGAAAACTCCCTAAGAGCTCTTGTTCACAAATCACGAACACTAGCTTTGGGTCCTCTCAACTGGTTGGAAGGAGAGTCACCTGGTGGAAGAGCTGTACATGTGAGCCTACACTCACTCCGATCGTGGATAGAGAATAGCAAAGAAGTCCAGTTGGTTGAGGTCTTTCTGGAACGATACTTCTCTTCACTGATTGGAGGAGCTTTTTGGCACACAAAGGTTGATAGGATCTGATTAATTTATGCATATAACGTGTCAAACTTGTGTTTTAAAAAATACACTGATATAAATTTTTTAAAATTCCGCTGCATACTATTTTTTCAACAATTGGTATCAGAGCCATGGTTTTTACATAAATTTACGAGTTTGTGATCATGCTATATATGTAAATTACGTGATATTAATTTCTGCTTTGCTTGAATTTAATTTTATAGAGAGTTGGCACTCTAGGGTTCTATATATTTTATATGATGTCGTGGATTATGCGATGAACGTTTATTAATTAATTATGGTTGATTAAATTATTATTTAATTATTTATTATTAATTAATACCAGTTATGGTTCCTTGGAGGTTAGAATATGTATCTAGGTTTCTCATGTAATTAGATGGTGGACTATCATCTCCATCTAGGAATTATTATTTAATTTTAAATTTATAAGAATTTTGTAATTAAATAATTGTTCGGAGAAGACGGATCTAGAAGATGGATGATAGCATTCTTAGGTATTTCTTGAGTCTCTAATTTTATGTTTTTGAATTGTTGAAAATAAAATTAAAGAATTGCGTTAAAAATTGTATTTTCTAGAAAGGGTGATTTTTGCTCGGTTGGCATGCCGAACTCTTAGGTTCGGTAGGCTGATGGTCGCAAATCGATAGGCCAAAAGTGAGGTTTGGCAGGCCGTCAGCAAGGCAGAAATCAGGTGGCTTTAGCAGCAGGCAGAACTTCTGGTTTGGCAGGCCGATTAGTCATGAATCGGTAGGCTGATCTGTGAAGATCGATCATGACTAGTAGGTTGATTGCCTAGATTGGCTTGTCGACAGAGAGTTGAAATTTTTCCATAAAAGTTATAGTTTTTTGATGTAGTTTTAATTTTATTTTTGGGATAATTCTGAGAAATATTAAATTTGGATATGACCAGAAATATGGATTATTCGCTCTATGCGAGATTAAAGGCCTGAAGATTGGATTACATGAAGAAGGAAATAGCTTGAAGATTCAAGGATGAAGAATTGATAATATGTTTTGATTATTCCCTTGTAATTTTTATTTTCTATTCTCTAGGGTGGAACCATAATATTATGGTTATTTATTATTATTTTGCTTGTACCTTTGCTTAATTGCTTTGCTTGTCTGTATTATAATATGATTTGTCATGTATATTGATAACATGCCATATAGAATAGGAAGTGCCGCTTATATTAAAATTGTTCATACATGCCTTTTAAAATAAAACCTTGATTTAAAAGATTGAGTGGGAGAAGGTTTTTGAAGAGAGGACCTAAGGCCTCCATCGTTGGTCCATAGGAAGAACATGGTAGTCCCAACCCCTAGGAAGGGATTTCTATCATGTACTAGATTGGATCTTCGAGAGGATAAGGTATTTTAGCATGATTTATGATTGCACACTCCTAGGTGGTGATTATAAATCATGAATAAAATATTAAAACGATAGTTATACACTCATGTTAATTTTATTATTAACCTCTCCTAGGAGCTTTGTTAATAAAATTAATGGCCAAAGAAACGATTATTAATATATGCTGGATCATACAAGTCTTGGATGGCATATATTAATCAAGAAAGGATCCGTGTTTCTGATTGAATTTAGCATGACTCCCCTAGGAGCTTTTTGAATTCTAAGTTGGGAATTATTGTTACAAGGTTGTGATATTTTCAAGGTTTTGACACATAAACACATTTGTATGTTTTCACATGATTGTGTTATCTTACTAAATTATTATGATGTGTTTGCTTATGTTTGCTATATGATTCTTTATTATAGATTAAAAATGTCTAAAAATGTTTTATCTTTGATACCTGACAAAAACCTATTAACCGAAGAGAATTATAATAATTGGAAACAAAACCTGGATATTGTCCTTTCCCTTGAGAAAATAAAATTTGTGCTAACAATCCCTTGTCCTCCCGAGCCTACAGGAGACTCAACTAATGAGCAATTCCAAGCATACAATCTTTGGAAAGATGCAAATGATCAAGCTCGCTACTATGTTATGGCCAGCATGAACAATATGCTGCATGCTCAACATGAGGATTATGAGACTGCTAAGTAGATCTTGGATAATCTAGAAGACATGTTTGGAGGCCAAGCCATAACAAAGCGATAAGGGACGCTTCGAAAACTCTTAAACTGTAAGCAGACCTGAGGAAATCTGTAAAGGAGCACATGATGTTGGTCATTGTTTACCTCGCTGAGGCTCAAACCAATGGAGCCAACATCGATGCTGAAACTTAGATGACTATGGTCTTTGAGACTCTATCTAAGGAGTTTATTATATTTAGAGCTACTTTTAATTTGAGCAATAGACAGGATATGACCTTAACAGAATTAATGAAATAGTTACAAGAGTTCAAACTATTGATCAGGGACTCTCCTATGGGTGGAGAGGCTAACATGGTAGCTGCTTCTGGTTCCGATCCCAATTCTAGGAATGGAAAGAAGCAACGGGCCAAGAATAAGAAGTCTTATGTTCCTGCAAATAACAAGAGCAAGAAGAAGAAGAAGAAGAACCCAAAGAAGCTTAAGTGCTTCTTCTGCGAGAAAGTCGGGCACATAAAGAAGCATTGCAAGGACTTCCTTTCCAAAGGAGGTAGGTGTGATCTTTTGTATTTAGAAACTTGTTTGGTTGAGCAATCCAATGACATTTGGGTCATAGATTCTGGTGCAACTAATCATATTTGTGTTTCTCTACAGGGGTTCAAAAAAACGAGAAGTCTGCTTCATGAAGACTTCACGCTTCGGATGGGTGATGGATCCTTGGTCTCAACGAAAACAGTGGGAGATGTCCATCTTTATTTTGATAATTATAGGAATTTAATTTTACGAGATTGTTTTTATGTTCCTAAATTTAAAAGGAATTTAATTTCTATAGCTTGTTTATTTAAAGACTCTTATTTAGTTTCTTTAAATAATAAAGTGGTGATTCGTAAAAATAAATTTTTTATCTGTTCTATGTGGATGCAAAATAATCTATATCTTATCAAACCTAAGATGGACTTACTGCTTAATGTTGAGATGAATGATAATAACTCTAAAAGGCTTAAAACTTCTCATTCTAATAAGACTTATCTTCGACATTTGCACCTTGGTCATATTAACCTGAATAGGATTCAAAGGTTGGTAAGGGATGGACCTTTAAGTCACTTAAAGGTGAAATCTATACCTCAATGTGAATCGTGTTTGGAGGGTAAAATAACCAAAAGACCATTCAAGTCTAAGGGCAATAGGGCCAAAGGGGTTCTAGAACTTGTGTATAGTGATGTTTGCAGACTGATGAACATCCAAGCACGAGGATGGTATTAGTACTTTGCCACTTTTATTGACAATTACTCAAGGTATGGGTACGTGTACCTGATGCACCACAAAAGCAAAACTTATGACAAGTTCAGGTTGTTTCGGGCTAAAGTGGAAATTAATTGGGTAGACCCATAAAGGCACTTCGATTTGACCGAGGTGGTGAATACCTTTCTGATGAGTTCTTAGGACACTTATTAGAGAATGGGATTTTATCCCAGTTGACTACGCTGGGCACTCCGTAGCAGAATGGCTTCGCATAAAGAAGAAATAGGACTTTATTAGACATGGTTAGGTCCATGATGAGTTATTTATCATTGCCTTTATCCTTTTGGGGATATGCACTACAAATAGCATGTTATCTTTTGAACAATGTGCTTTCAAAATCGGTCCCTAAAACCCCTCATGAGTTGTAGACGGGCTGAAAGACATCCTTAAACCATATTCGCATATTGGGATGTCTGGCTCATGTCCTGTTTAAGGATGCAAATAAGTTGGAAGTACATTTGGAAGTTTGCGTATTTGTAGGATATCCAAAAGGGACTAAAAGGAGTTATTTCTATAAACCAAAGGAAAATAAAGTCGTGGTTTCAACTAATGCAACTTTCCTTAAGGAAAGTTACATGGACGACTTTAAACCTTAAAGCAAAGTAGTGCTTGAGGAGTTAAGGAGTGATCCAATCACTCTGAAGGTTCCGAATGAAACTGTTCTGATTAGTGTAGAAAGACCAAATGTACCTGAACAATAACCTAAGGGGCTTCGACGTAGTGGGAGGATCGGGAGTCAACCCGCAAGGTATATGTTCAATGGTGAGGTCTTTTTGGCTAAATAGGATGAACATGACAGGGATCCTTATACTTACACAGAGGCTATGGAGGATGTTGATTCAAAACTCTGAACAGAGGCCATGAATACAGAGATGAAGTCTATGGAGACTAATCAGGTGTGGGAGCTTGTGGGTTTTCTTAAACGGGTAAAACCAATAGGGTGTAAGTGGATCTACAAGAGAAAAAGAGGAGTGGATGGAAAGATTAAAATCTTTAAGGCTAGACTGGTAGCTAAGGGTTATACGCAAAAGGAAGGAATCGATTATGAGGAAACCTTTTCGCCTATAGCCATGCTTAAGTCCATCTGGATTCTCTTTTCCATAGCTCCCGCTCTTGACTATGAGATTTGGCAAATGGATGTCAAGACGGCTTTTCTTAATGGCTATCTTGATGAATCCATTTATATGGAACAACCAGACGGGTTCAAGGTCAAGGGTCTAGGGGGTAAGGTTCGTAAGCTGCTAAAGTCAATTTATGGACTTAAGTAGGCTTCCCGTTCTTGGAACATAAGATTTGATCAGGTGATCAAGACTTATTGATTCTCACAAAATGTGGATGAGCCATGTGTTTATAAACACATTAAGGATAGGAAGGTGGTCTTTCTACTGCTTTATGTAGATGACATTCTGCTAATTGGCAATGATGTTGGGGCATTGTCATTGGTCAAATTATGGTTGACCAAGCAGTTGACATGAAGGACTAATTGGGTGAGGCTAATTTTGTTCTTAGTATCTAGATTTTTTGGGATAGGAAGAACAAAATGATAGCTTTGTCGCAAGCCAGCTACATAGATAAAATTCTTAGGAGGTTTGCAATGCAGGATTCCAAGAAAGGTGGGCGACCATCTAGGTCTGGAATTACTCTTTCTAAGAAAGACTCTTCAAAGTCTGAGAAAGAAAGAGAATACATGAAGAAGGTGCCTTATGCTTCGACAGTGGGTAGTCTTATGTATGCCATGCTTTGCACACGGTTGGATATTTGTTATGCGACTAGGATTGTAAGTCAATTTCAGGCAGATCTGGGACCGAACCAATGGGTTATAGTAAAGCATATTTTCAAGTACCCAAGAAGGACTCGAGGGTATATGCTTGTGTATTTGAGTGAGGACTTGACTCTTTTAGGATATATTGACTCAGATTTTCAATCCTATCCGGATTCTAGGAGATCGACTTCAGGGTTTGTGTTTACTCTAGGCAGCGGTGCCATTAGTTGGAGAAATGTGAAATAAGATTGCACTTCGGATTCAACGATGGAGGCCAAGTATGTGGCAGCTAATGATGCTACGAAAGAAGCAGTGTAGCTCCATAAGTTTCTTGGGGATCTTGAGGTAGTTCCTGGTATGGATAAGGCAGTATCACTATACTGTATAACAGTTTGGTGGTAGCTAATGCTAAGGAACCAAGATTTCACAAGAAGAGTAAGCATATTGATCGAAAGTATCATGTAATAAAGGACTTCGTCAAGGGTGGGCATGTCACGGTGTGTAAAATTATGTTAGAGGACAATTTAGCTGATCCATTCACGAAGACACTTACTGGAAAAGTCTTCGAGAGGCATGTGGAAGCTATGGGGATGCGAGATTTGTCATATTTACTTACTTAGTACAAGTGGGAGATTGTTAGACATGTATGCCCTAAGGAGGAAAAATATAATATGTTTTTGGAGACATTTTTATTAATAAAGAATTCATTTATTATTTATATACCAAATCTTGTCCTCTTTATGTTCATATTTGTTGAATGTACGTTAAGCAAACAATAGTCTGAGACTGTTGGTCTAAACCATTAAGAATTGGGCATATGATGGACAGATTATGCAGAAGATACGATTCTTAAGTTGACGGTCTAAATCATAAGATCTGTAATTGAGGGAATAAAGTTGAGCACTTTATCCATGTGAAGATTGTTCTGTTGTCTATATCCCTATTGGGAGATGGTTTGTCTTGGCTATCGGAGAAGGACTCCGTGAATAAAAACATTGGCACATTGTCATAGGTGACGATGTGTTGGATCGGGACACAAAGTGAATTGACTTGGTTTAATAATTCTGTCTTGGCAAATAGATTTACTTTAGACAATCATTTGTATTATATCTTAATCCTAAGATGAATAGTGGGCCCGTTGTCATGACTTGTGTCTTTTGATGTACTAAAGGGTGACACCCACATTTTAATAGTAGTATACATGCCAGTGCGTTAGAGGCATGACTCTTGATAGCGTAGACCAATTAGTCATAGATATGGAATCCATAGCTCCTCTTTAGGAGTAATGATATCCTCTTATATACGTTATTCTGTAATTGAAAAACTAGAGCACTCAACCTTTTGGATACATAGGTGTAACCGAGTGGTATACTGTCTTTGGATGGTAAGATAATGGAACATAAGATAAAAATAATCGGGAAGGTAAGACAGAATTTGTCCTTAAGCTGATTATGGATAATCTTATGGGGATACGATACACCATGATATGTCATGGAGACTTAGTTATATGGGCTTCGTAATTCTATATAGTTCGAGAGTGCAGCTCCAAGCTTTTAGTGGAGTAGCACTAGGGTTGATAATTATGAAATGTATATCTGGGATATTAGGTTTCATAATTATCGAGAGCTCGAACTATATAGGTCCATCAGGTCCCCTTTGCTAGCTCACAAAATCCTGTAACGATGCGGTGTGCTTTTCTAATAATTGGTGACTTATCTCAGATTTATTAGATTGGTTGAAATTCGAAAGAGTCAAATAATTCATGTTTGTTTATCGGATGAATTTATATTGTGACAAAATTAATTCAAGACAAACTTGTTCAATTATTGGGATTGGATAATTCTTGTCTGTTTATCAGTTGATTTAATTTTGGATAAATTAAATCAAGATAAACTTGTAGAATTATTATGAATCTATTTATTTTCTTAGAGATTATCTAGATAAAGTTGTTTTAATTAGATAATTTCTCTATTAGGTTATTTGAATTAAAACTGAGGCTTTATCCTATAGAATCTTGGGTGAAAAATAAAAGATTTGCTAAGATTCTTTTTTTGTAGTTCGGCATGCCAATCCTCAAGTTTGGCCTGCCTGTTAGGCAAATCGGCCTGCCTATGCGCAAATAAAAAATCAGACTTTTTTCATAGATTTCATCCGATATTGATCCGAATTTGATTCTAATTCAAATTTTTGAGACCTTATTTGATAAGGACTAACCCTAGACCCAACCTCTATAAATAGGGAGTGAGTCTCATAAGTTATTTAGATCAATTGAGAGATTAAGAGTGATACTCTACTGGTGAGAATTTGAAAACTCCCTGAGAGCTCTTGTCTTTGGGTTCTCTCAATTGGTTGGAAGGAGAGTCACCTAGTAGAAAAGCTATATGTGTGAGCCCACACTCACTCCGATCATGGATAGAGAATAGCAAAGAAGGCCAGTTGGTTGAGGTCCTTCGAAACGTTACTTCTCTTCACTGGTTGTAGGAGCTTTTTGGCACACAAAGGTTGGTAGGATCTGATTAATTTATGCATATAGCATGTCAAACTTGTGTTTTGAAAAATTCTCTGATATAGCATGTCAAATTCTATTGTGTACTATTTTTCCAATAGTTACATATGTAGAGACCAAGACTTTATTTTTCTAGTGGATTATAAAATAATCCATCTTTTATCCCTTTAAGATATCTTACAAAATTACAAACTTCTAAACAAGATTCTAAATTTCAAGCTTCCTTATCCAAAATATGTCCTAGACCTCAAGAACAACTTTAATTGGAATATCGCTTAGAAGATAACATGCAATTTTTAGAACATATCCCTAAAAAGATAAGCGTGGTGTTGTATAACTCATCATGGACTATATTATCTCCAATAAGGTTATATTTTTCATATCTGCCATACCATTCTATAGTGGAGTTCTTGGTGTAGTCAAATAGGACAGAATCCTAAATAAGTGTCTTGCAGACTTCTTGGAGAGATATTTTCCACCTTGATCCAATCGAAGTGTTCTTATGAGTTTACCCAATTACTTCTCCACTTTTGCATAAACTTCTTGAACTTGTCAAAGTTTCACCTTTGCGAAGTATTAGATATACAAACCCAAACATGAGTAGTTAATGAAGTACTCATACTCTCCATGTGCTAACGCGTTCATGTGAACACAAACATTCAAATGCACTGTCTACGACTTTTTTTGGCCTGATTTGCTTTAGCCCCAAAAAGGCCCTTTAATCATTTTGCCCTCCAAGCAAGACTGATTGTGGTAAAGATCCCATTTCTAAGAAACTTAAAGGGCCATCTTTAACCAATCCTTGTATTTTGTTAAGGCTTATATGACCTAATTGTAAGTGCCAAAGATATATCTTATTAGATTAAGAAATATTAAGCCTTCTACAGTTATTAATTAGTTCAGCATCATGTAGTGTGTACTACTCTAGGTTGACAAAGTAAAGGCTTATCAAAATCTAAACTTACTATCAAAATAAAGATGCACTTCTCCCTTATTTCACTTAACCACAATACCCATTATTAAAGCGAAGCTATTGTGAAGCAAACTTCTCACATCCCGTGCACAAAAATACACATATGATTAGTGGCTCTAGAATCTATGACCTATGAGTCATTAGAATCTTCCACTAATCCAACTTCATCTTACAAGAGATCACCCATATCTCCTTATGCCTCCTAGGCCAACAGATCCTTACAATCTCTCTTGAAGTAATAAACCTTCTTATTGTGAAAGCATTTAGCTTTCTCCAAATCCTTCTTATTGGTTTGTTTCTACTTGTTTTTCTAGTCTATCCCATTACTAGGATTTAGAAAAACTAGAAACTATCAATGCCCTAACATGATTTAAACCAATGTTCCAGCTTTTAAAGACAATCTCAAAAACTTAAAGATCCTTTATTATTGTTGTTAAGGACTCCTTCAACAAGATTCTAAAGGTCATCTCTATTTTAGGTGCTAGCATCTATGTTGGCTTCATTTGATTTAGCGTTAACCAAATAGCCATACAAAATAGCCCATGTTCCTAAATAGTTATTCTGGTCTCTTACTTACAGTTCAAAAGATTTATGGATAACGGTTTATCTAACCAAGAGAACTTTACCTACAAACATATCCTTTAGATTATCAATGACCTACCTAGCAATCATTTAATCTATTTGTTGCTTTTGGAGATCACTTGATGTGTTCTCTATAGCAACACACCATTTCATTAGAATCTTGCTAGTAATTCTAGGCCTGTAATACCCCATTAGGATCAACCCCTTTAGGTTCTGACTAATAAGGTTTTAGTTCGTTGTTTCTTGCATATTAGGTTCCTTTTTCTAATTGTTAAAGTTCTACTGGTTAGAGTCTTTATAAAGTATCATATTTAATGAGCTAAGTGACATTTTTGTATAATAAATATATAACATGTATTAACAATAAGAAAACCTAACAACATTCAATAATATAAACATACAATAATCAAGTATGTCTATGTACAAAATCTTGAAAATGCATATATTACTGCGATAATTCCTAGCCTATTCATGTCAGCTACCTCGGGATAGTCAGACACGAACTAGCTTGGAACATGGATCCCATCCAATTAGTATATACCTACTAACTACTGCTTGTTTTGGTTACAAATTTAATTAATAGAGCTCTTCAGGGAGGTTAATAATTAATTTTATCTTAAGTGTATAATTATTGTTTATATGTTATGATCCATGACTCATAAATTGTCTGTCTCGGGGCATACAACTATGAATCATGCCCATAGAAATTTTCCCTTTTGGAAGCCTAATATCGCCAGTAGTGAACAATTTTCCTCAGGGTCGGTGTCACTTGGTTTCACATATAGACCAAAATGGAGACCATGGGCAAAAGAACCATATTCCCTTAATATTTTAGAAAACAAGATTTATGCAAACAAGCATAAAACAGTTTTATGAGTGGCATTCCCTATTCTATATGACATTTATCAAACATATTGCAAATTATATCATAAAAGCAAACAAGCAAGGCAAAAGCATAGCAACAAGCAATATGAATAAATGGCCATAATATTATGTTTCCACCCTAGAGAAAAAAAATAAAGACTACAAAAATAAACTGAAACATATATCGGCCTTCACTTTTGCTCTCCTCCATGTATTTGTCTTCATGTCCTTCGATTTTCTAAATAATCCGTTCCAATAAAATTCCCAAAATTTTTATTAAGGATTTTTGCATTATAATTTGACAATAATAGGTCAAATTATTTTCCTGGGTTCCAAAAATAAATTTTTTCATAATTTTCTCCCTTAGAAAATTAATAAAATTATATAAATAATTTTATTCATAATTTTCTCTCATAGAAAATTAATAAAACAATTCAAATAATTTTAAACCATGATTTTCTTCAATAGAAAATTTATAAAATTATTTTCATTGGCTTCCCACAAGGTTAAGGATTTAATCATCACCCAAAAATCAAAATAGATAACATATATCCACTATGATTTTTTTTAGGGTTAAGGATTTAATAATATATCCTAGATCTAAATTCTAAATTTTGAGCTTATCTAAATAAAATCCAGCTTCCCAAGTTGAATTTAAAAAATTCAATTTCAACTATTTGGATCCAATTCAAACTCGAGATTTTATTCATCACTAATCTCCCTTTGATCACTTTAGATCAAAATTTGAATTTTCTGGATTCTAAATAATGTTATCTATAATTTTTATCCTTTTAGAAAACTTAAAAAAATTATATAAATAATAATATAATAATACCTTTTTTAATATTCTTACTCTTTATTATTATTAATATATTGTAATATATCATATATATATTACTCATATATATATATTACATATAATATATATATATATATATCATGTTATATATATTATATATAGAGACAGAGAGCAAGATAGTATATTTAGGTTAAAACTTAGTAAACATTGTCATATAGTTTCAAAATTTGTAGTAAATAGCATATCATATAAAATTGAATAATATCTCATGAGGAATTGAGCCTTTATATCTCCCATATTCCTCTCTCGTTGAGAAATACAATATTACTCTAGTAATACTATATTATCGTATAAATACAAAAATTCATTTGCAACTTCATCGATATCGCTGGTGGCTAGGAAATACAACATTAGTCTAGTAATATTTTATTACCATATAAATACAAAAATTCACCAGCGACTTCATCGAACCGCTAACGGCTAAGAAATACAATATTACCTGTATTATCGTGTAAAGATAAAAAATCGTTGGCAACTTTGTTGGACCGCCGATAGCCAAGAAATACAATATTACTCTGGTAATACAATATTATTATGTAATACAAAATTTACTAGCGTCTTCATCGAATTGCTGGTGGTCGGGAACTATAGTATTATTCTCGAAAACAATGGCGACATTGCTGGTAGCCGAAAAATATTAACTTGAAAATACAACAATAAAAAATTCCAAAAAAAATCCATTGCAAAAAAAAAAAAAGGAAAGAAAAAAAGAAATCCATTCCTAATTAATAACAATAAAAATCCATTTCCACACAAAAAACAAAAACAACTAAAATAACCATATCTAAACAAACAATATGAGAATTCAGTTAGAAAAAACAAATCAATATCCAAAAAATTCAATATAACACAATAGATCTAGAAACTTTGATTGGAACCAATATGGACAAGAAACAAATAGAAAAACATCAATCTAACTTTCTTATCTTCGTGATCTCCTTCTTCGTTTGTTTTCTCCATCTTCTCTGGTATGGCTTCGTTAGCAATCTCAAGTGACGAAGACACAAGCAAATCACAACAATATTTGACGAGCCAAGAGTTGCAACTAATGATCTGTCATGCCCCGGAGTACGGAAGGTGACGTGGTATATTAATTAGGTTAATTAAATAGAGATTTAGTTAAAAACTGGGTTTTAGAATTAAATGTATAAACAAAAATGTGATAATTTTAAAATTGTTTATTTAAAACGAGCAGTAATAATATTCGAACAAATAAAATAAATAGAATAAAACAAGCGATAAGGAGATAATTAATAATAAAAAAAATAGAAGGTGAGGCAAGAATGGGTCCCACTGACCCACATCTTGTGCACACACATAGTATTGACAATATTACAATACAACCACAGTCCAAGATAAAAGAGAAAGTTAAGATTTTACATTCCTTGAATTGTTGTACTACGACCTACCCAAATCCTCTAATGGTCGTAAGTCCGGTCAGCTGACTCTTCTCTAGTCCTAAGCTGATATCCACCTAAAGGGTAAGATTTTAAAACAAACAAAACATGAGCAAAAGGCTCAATAGGACTATAATTTGAAAATATTTAATTTTAAAAGAAATTTCATTATTCAAATAAATATATAGAAAGTGATTGAGAACAAATAAATAAATAGATGAAGATTTAATAAAAGCTTTACCTACCAAAATAGTTTAAATAGTTGACCCAAAAAAAATACCATTTTCTTTTCCTGGGTAAACCATATGTAAATCACCACTATAGTGGCCCCAGTTGGGTTTCGAGACCTGCCCTCAAGGTCGCGTACTACACGACTCGATCTCTGATATGGCATCATGCCCTAAAATATATATGTATATATATGTTTTCATGATTATTAAAATCTCTTTTTACCAAATACAATCATTTACATTCATTATGAGGTTTATTATGAAAAATCACCTCAATTCTATCATTTATAAAATCAGCCAATAAAAATATGTATTTTCAACCAATCATTTCAAAACTTTTTGTTAAAAATTCCTTTGAGGCCAAAACATTTAAAACTAGCTACCAAGGAAGGGGTAGAAGTCTTATCTTGATACTCGTGTCGGTGTTCCACACCGTAATCCCGGTCTGCTATACGTTAGCTCCGTGGATCCACGCACAACCTTAAATGTATAATAACTTAGTTTATCAGTATCTAACTTGAGATATCCTATGTTACTAAATCATCTCATGGTGTCCTAGTGTACCAATTAAGTTTATAAAATCATTTTACAAAGTTAAAATTTCAATCAGGGTTCAAAACGATGAAAACGGGTGAAAAATCATAAAATTTCACCATGCCTGGTCGGCCTGTTGGTCACCCTGGTTCGACTGACCAAACTGCACAATTCGGCCTGTCGGAAAACCAAGTTCGGTCGGCCGAACTTTTTTAAGTTCGGCCTACCGATTGGATGAATTTGGCCTGCCGAACACATGAATCTGGCTTGCCAAACACGAAGTTCGGCCTATCGATCTGGAAAAATTTTAGAATTTTTCAAGCACGGGTCTCGGCCTCCCCGAGCCCAAATCTTCAATTCTAACTAGTTTTCTCAATTCTCAGGCATGGTAATGATCATAATTGATAGAAAAACATAGTAGATTACTTTTTAATGCTTTAAAACAAGTTTTAAACAAAATTTTTAGAAAAATCCAAAATAGAGAAAAATAGAGAAAAATAAAAAATCTTGATTTAAATCCGTTTTTGATAAAATAAAGCTTGTATTCTAGTTACTCTAAGTTCATCTAGCCTAGATTGAAGGTTTTCTAAGCTTCTAAGCTTAGAGAAGCTTAGATTTCGAAATGCAAGAAAAATTAAAAAATTAAAAAAGTTTAGAAAATTTGAAACTAATCTCGATTCAAAGCTTCGAATCGCATTTTTGGTCATCTAATCAAGTTCCCGAACCTTCAATTTACTAACCCGAAGCTTGAAATTGAATTTTGTTTCAAAATTTTTGAGAGAGAATGAGAGGGAGTGAGAGATACCGAGAGAGAGAGAGAGAGAGAGGCGGAAGAGGAAGAGTGAGAGAGTGAGTGAGGATGAGAGAGAGAGAGGGGAAGTTAAATAGAGAAAATAAAAAGTAGCTTGCAATCAATACCACGTCTCGCACGTGGTATTTCCAAAGTGGGACGTATTGGTCATTGATTAATTGTTTTATTTTCAATATTTAAAATAACAATTTAAAATAATTAAGAGTAACTAAAAATTATTAAAAAAGTCAAAAATAACATTAATTTAGAAACTTCACAAAATGATTAAATTAAGTTTAAAATATTCATTATGGCACACTAATCCACCATTTTACATATTAATAATATTTAATTAATTTTAAGGTGTTACATGATCAATGAAAATAATGAACAGGTCGCGAATGCTGAAGACAATGACAGATCTCCATTGCAATCAATAATCTCTGTCGAAGATGAGATTGTGAATGTCATCATGAGTTCGTCTCTCTCCGTGGAAGATAGAACTCGAACTCCATCATGAGTTGTCAGAAGATTGGCAACTTCCTTCGATCTGTGCACGCCGTCACAGTCATCCCTCCTATGATTATTGAATGAGGAACCAGAAAGAGAGATAGGGAGGAGGGAGAGAGAGAGAGAGGGAAAGGAAAAATATCCACGAAGAAAATAGAAAAATGGAAAAAAAATAAAAAGAACAAAAGAAAAAAAACATCAGTTATCTTGGAGGGGTATTTTGGGGTTTTGAAAGCTTTTAAAATTTGATTAACCCTTAACATGCTATTCATTTCATGTTTTTAAAGCTTCTGACATTATTTATATGGCACCATTTGAAATACGCTATTTCCTACAATGTCTCTTATATATATTATCAAAAAACACTTGAAATCATGAAACACCTGCGCCTTTAATAGCGCGAGTTTGCGCATTATCTGAGCCGACACTTTGCTGGCCCAAGATTCCACTTACATTCCACATGGGCTCGGTGGTTGCTGGCCCATTATATATGCGCACAGCGTCCAAACGGATGCGGCATTCACTTGCCGGCTGAGACTGGCAATTGCACATAGTACCGTACATTGTGTTATAGAATGCAGAGGGTATACCAACACTGACAATGTCAAAATTCTTTGATGAAAATAGTTCGGAATAATACATTCCCTGAAAATTCTTAATGCCAAAATTTAGAAAATAAAATTGAATAGTCTAAAATGTAATGCCCCATCTTCTATAACTGCCTTCATAGAATTACATAGAAAACCTTATATTGTTTCCGGTTCATATGAGTTTTAAGAAAACACTAAATTTTGAGTGGTGATAATAGATGGCATCTTATTACAATTACAATTCTATGAAAGAATCCAAGGTATAATTTTCTAACATCTAATGAACCATAATCGACAATAATTAACATTAAATAAATAATAATAACTACCATTCATGATAAATTCAATGAGAACAAAATTAATATATAAACCTACATATATTAATTTCACATATAGAAATTCCAGAGTACCATAAATTCAATGTATAAGGAGTGAAAATTAGATCACATAATTTGTGTCATAGCATAATCATGAGTTTACTCTAATACCAATTGTTGGGAAAATTGGTTCGGTGACGCAGTGAAATTTTAAAATTTTTATGAAATTTGCAGGAAACTAACTCAAGATATTATAAATAATAAATTAAATCTAATTTAACATATTCGTTAGAGACTGAAAACAACAATTCTGACTGAACAATTCTTCAAGAATGAATCTCTACCGTCAAATCTTCAATACTATTCTCTTCCTTTAAATCATTGTGTGTGAGCACATCTCAGCAAATCTCCATCACAACTACACTCCTTCCAACTACTAAAGTGCTTAAGAACTATGATTATTAAAGATGAG
Organism: Artocarpus hirsutus; assembly: GCA_946598075.1. Classification (NCBI taxonomy): domain Eukaryota; kingdom Viridiplantae; phylum Streptophyta; class Magnoliopsida; order Rosales; family Moraceae; genus Artocarpus; species Artocarpus hirsutus. The sequence continues at coordinate 44,152 of CAMOHE010044465.1, read as the reverse complement.
TAATCTAAGCACTCCACTCTAATTTGCATTTAAGCAGTCTAAGAATAAATGAAAACTCTAGATCTCTATTTATAAAAATAGTAGAAAGAATCAAATGTCTATCAACATTAGGAGATAATTTTTTCTGTCCTTTATTTGTAGTTTGCGTCAACAACATGAGATTTATCTCTAAAATTTGAACCAATCACAATATAGGGATTTGTGATTATCTACATCATTCAAAATAAATCTAATTCAAATAATTCCAATTTAAATTAGAATTCTATTATCTAAGATAATTATCTAATTTAAATAAATATGAATTATTATCCTTTATCCAAATTCAAATTTACTTAAGATTTAAATTAATTATTCAAATGCAAATTAAATAATTAATTATCCAAAATCTCAATTACCAATATAAATAATTATTTTTCAAAATCAATTAATTATTTAATTAATTCTTCCAAAAAATCAAGCAGATTGACACCTACCCTAGTGTGCCTACACCCACTAGCAGTCTAATGGGACTAAGACCCACATGTCCCACCAAGCCCAGTGGCCCGACTTGCCTATACTTCTGTCTTACTGGTGGCAAACTGGACTTACTCGATCTCTCATAAAGGAATTTGTGAGCTAACATTAGGACCCAATGGACATATATTATCAAGCTCCAATGATAACAAATATATTAATCCCTAATTAATTATCCGTTTAATTATTAACTTCAATATCATTCCATTAAAGACTCGAAGCTATACTCTTGATGATATACCATATTATGAGACCCCTAGAATATGTCTTGTCCATGACCTCTTATATTATGTATATCCCCATAGGTTACCTATAATCGGACAAAAGACTTAGTTCTATTTTATCTTTTGATTATTGTATCTCATAGTTCCATCATTTCAACATTAGCAAAATTCATTCCTTTTATAACATATACAAAAGGAATATCATCTCATTACCATATGTATCCAGATGACCAAGGCCTCATTACATTTTCTAATATTCGAATAATGCCTTTGAAAGGATAACATTGACTTTTTGTTAGAGAGCATGGATTCCGTGTTTGTGAGTTGTACTCTCATCAAATATGAGTTGCATCTTCAATATGCTGTCAATGGAGCCTTCGTTCATTGGAACTCCTGCTTTTGGTATATCAAAAGATACAAGCTACAAACATGGAGTTATGAATCCACTTTAGGATTAAGATGACTCTTAAATGAATATCAAAGAGAATAGATTTAAGTCAAATGAAATTATTATTGAATCAATTCAACTTTAGATCTAGTCTAGTGTGCGACCACTATTAGGTCTACCACGTCAATGTGTCTATCATAGAGTCAATATGCTCCAACAACCAAGATAAATCGTCTTCCCTAATTGGATGTAGATCTTTATTACAGTCTTGTCATGTATAAAATGCCCAACTCTATACAAAGACTGCAAACCATATTATTTAGACTATTAATCTCCAAATCGGATCTTTCTGCATTTAAACTCTATGTATGTCCTATTTGAAGATTTGGTACTAATAGTTACAAATTACATGTTTGCTAATATACAACCATTATTATGAAATTAATATGAGGACTATTATTAATCGATGTAATATTCATATTATAATTTATTTCATCAAAATGTCATAAATACAACTAACTATTTATTCCTTAGAGCACCGATCCTAATAACTTTGACAAACATCACTGGTACTGCCAATGATATCGGTAGCCATGAACTATAACATTTACTAATAAATAATGTATTTTTATGTAAATACAAAAATTTATTGGCAACTCCATCGGACCATTGACGACTTGAAAATATAGTATTCACATGTACGTACTATTTTTATATGTAAATAAATAAATTTTCTATCGATGTCGTGGGACATCATCAGCTTCAATGACAACACTATCAGCTATCAAATTTAATATTTACTTGTAAATACAAAAAAATTACTGGTGACTGCACTAAACCACCTATGACCGAAAATATAGGGTCTTAAGGAATATTAATTTTTTGTCAAACAAGAGCAGACTCATTCAAGAAGTTAGTGAGGTGGCAATTCTTAGAAAGATAAAACCTCATATCCAAAGGGTCACTTTTTTGAAAGAGATTGGAGATGAGATAAGAAGGATCAGAAGGGCATCCCTTTGAATTTGGAGAGAAGACTTTCAATGAAATACTAGAAGTGAACTCCGTCCAAATCCACCTTTAGCAAACCAGATCATGACTCGCCAGATCTTTGGCATGGTAGCTTCTTTCTGCTACAACAAATCCTTCATAATGAAGAACCTCAGATCATAGCTCACAAGTTCTCTAGTGTGGCAACTCCTTCTTTCTGGTGTGACAGCTCCTTCACGAGAGTAGATCTGTTCGTCGATCAGTCTATTGCTTCATTCTTAGCTATATTCGACACTATAATGTCTACCAGTAACTCCATGATTCTAAAGTTGTGCATCGAAACTAAGATAGAGATTAGGGGACATCGGTGATGACAAAAACAATCGTCCCTAATCTGGTGATGCCAAAGCTCAATTTAGCGAAATACTGAGACATAATGACGGTGAGGCTTCTATCAACTTCGAGCGGAAGATTAGAGGAAGTGAAAGAGGAAAGAGAGATTGAAAGAAAGAAAGAAAGAAATGAAAAAATGAAAAAAAAGGAGACATGTTAAGCATTTTGGGGTTTTTAATTACTATAAAATATTGTTTTATTAAAATATGCTACTTGCGTTATTTTTTTCAATACACCTGACATAATTCACTAAATACCATTAAAATATGCTCCTTGCTACAATTTCCTTTTTCTTAATATTTGAAAGGGCTTTTGCATATCCTATAAAATAATGACTGGGCCTATTTTTGTCAAGCTTGCAAAAGGTTTGGATTGGGTTTCCAATAGTAGTAAGATGGGCATCTTGAACAAAAATCACACATTTTTTCATTTTTTAGATGGTCATTCACATAAGTATCTATTAAAAGGCATTGAGTCTAAAACCATCCACAAACTAATTTAATTACAAAATTGTCTCCTGAGCTACAAGTAAAACCTGCTATAACCTTGCATTGAAACTAGAAAGAATCAACCTATATAATTTCAATATTAAAACGTAAAAACTTCAAACATTTTCATAATTAATAGGCAATTATCTTGGTTAGGTAATTTGGATTCTACTTTGTAGGTCATTAAAAACCGTTCTTTTATGTAGGTCATTAAAAACTGATTAGGTAATTTGGATTCTTATACTTATTAGGCAATTCAGATGTTCCATTATTAAAAAAAAATGTTTTGAGAAGATTAGAAAACGTAGCACAAAAATATGAAATTAGCAATTAATTCAAACAAAAAGGAGAGAATCAATTAGTTTGAGAATCAAACAAACTGATGCAATTAAGGAAAAAAAAACTAATCCAGCAAAATGAATGAGTTATTATACAAAAATATTAACAAAAATAGCAAAAAAGGGAAAAACAAGAAATAAATAAACAATGCGTAATTGCTTCATTATGGTAACCAAACAAATTAAACTTTATTTAGCTATTTTATATATCATTATGTTAATGGTCATGATAGCTTTCTACACGTGACAACTATAATTTATTTGGGCATAATTATTTTCTAAGTTTTTGTCCTTTTTGGAGTTAGAAAACTGAATATGTAATTTATGCATATGATAAACTTAGGTAAGGAGATATTGTGAAGACTATGAATTGTATTCTTTGTATTCATCGTTACCATAATTTATATATCATTATTGTAATGACCATGACAAATTTCTACATATGACATCTTGAACTTATAACGTGAATAAATGCTTTATAAAAAATCTATTATATAATGTAATAAATGATTAATGATATGAATTCAACATACAATTAATAAAATGAAGCAAAAAAAACCCATAAAATCTTAGTGAAGGAAGTCAAGAGGTAATTAATCAAAATGAAGCAAAAAAACAAATTAGAAAACACCCACATATATAAAAGGATGGAATTAGCATAACTTTAAATATAATACCAATATGGTAATAAAAAGAAAATGCCAAAAAGGATTTAAGCTTATAAAAATAAACACTAGAGTATAATGGACATTTCATGTCATAAAAGTTTTTTTTTAAAAATAGTATCGTAATATTGTTTATAAGCAAACTAATTTAGATTCAATAGGATCAAAAGAAACACTTTGTGTAAATACTTCTTTTTTAAGGTTGGTATCGTAATATGCTAAATGGCTTGACCTAAGTATTATAATAATGGGTCAATTTGATGATAGCCATTTTGAGAACAAACTTTTGGAATTTGGCCACTTATGTGCAATATTAGAAACATTAACTTCTAGATAGTAGAAAGACATAATTTCCCTTCTAGACCCCTATATTCAGCCCCAAAATAGACCAAACCCTAACACTAAAATTTGAATATGCCAAAAGTGGCCCTAATCACCACCATGCCACTACTAGTATCTCTCCGTACACGAGCCTCCTCCTCAAGTGACTTTGTCATGCGCATCGTTCCGAAGTTGATCTCCAAATTACGGTGCCGGTCTCCAAACAATAATAATGTTAGGGGTGAACACGCAAGCATGTTGGCGGTTTCAAACGGGGGCGAGTCTTTTTTTTTTTTTTCGAATGGGGAGTTGGCAAAAAGGCAACTTGCAGACTGCCTATTGAACTACAGGCAGTTTGCGGACAGGTGTAGGTTCGGCTTTTAAAGTTGACCCAATGGATTTTTGAGTCTTTTGCTCAAAATAATAATTATGATAATGATAATAAAAAAACATATAAAAATTTCTTAAAAAAATAATTGTTTTTGTGAATTGCAGGTGTGCGCAACAAATAGTTCTCGGTATATTGTATATGCAAATTGCAATTACTCTTCCTTTGCATGCTAGCTCATACTTTAAAGGGCATGCAGTTTTGATTTTCAATTGCATGGGTAATCATCTGGTGAGGATTTAGCATTGACAAAATGCACAAGTTTTTGTTAAGAAGATGTTCACGCATAAAAAGTAAGAGGCAGCGTGTTTGTTTAATGTCAAACGCTATATGTTTTGATCTATCTTGAAGGTTTTCTTGTTTGTTAACAACTACTCTCAGAGGGGAATGATATCATTTTTTGAGGAAGAAAACATGTTTCAGGCTTAGTTTTAGGTTATTTTTAATTAAAGTTAGTGTAACACGCACCTAATATAATCCTAAAAGACCCATCTAGTTACAATAAGTAGTGTCTTCTTATTTCTTATATTAACCTTAATATGTCATTCAAAAGAAGTATAAAAATATAGCCAAATTTGAACTTTTAAAAAGTTTTAACTAGTGAGGATATCAAACATATGTAATACACCCCAAATGGCTGGCCAAATATATACAATATAATACATCTGTCAAAAATAGGCTCATCTGTGTATCATATATAATCCTTTTGGCTCACCAAAAATACATGTACAATAAGACCACAAAATTAACTAGTCATTTAGTCCATCTACGTTAGCCTCAAGCATCGGGAGTGCGCCAGCCAACCATTTAATCCTCAGCTAGTGTTGGGACGTGCTCTCATCTGCATCATCATAAAAATAAGTGAGCCAATGCCTAGTAAGTAGAATTATGTGAGCATGAGTAGCATTTGAATGAATGAGCTCAATTAATATATGCTTACTCTTTAACTTTTCACTTTATCATCCTTTCATTTAATTTCCTCTTCCATGTATCTTTCATACTCTTAACATAGTGTACACATGGTTTAGTGTTTCTTGGAAGGGAAAGTATTACATCCTAGATGCTTAAATCATTGGCGTCCTAGATGTTTGACATCTCACATAGCAATCCAAATGCCTAATATTAGCATCCTAGACACTTAACATCTTATATGGCATCCTAGATGCCTAATCATTGCATCTCTGATGCTTAAAAGTTTCACATCATTGCGTCTTAGATGCTTAGAATCCCATTATAGCCCACTAGTATAATCAATTTCACATTTTTCATAATTCTTTATGTGTTGGCATATATTTGAAATCACAACATATAATGCAATGTACATAACTTTCACATATCAATTCACAACATTAAATGCAGAACAATTATCGTGACATAGGTGAAATTTGTAACACCTACCATTTTTCGCGTAACGGTTAATGATAGACATTTAATAATGTTAAGTATTTTTTCTTATGAAATAATGTTCCTGATCATTTATTTGAGTATTATGACAGGTGATGGTCACATGGAATTGATGTGCTCAAGGTATTCATGTCACTTATAATGTATGCATGAAAAATATTTAATATTTTATTTTTGGTATTTTTAAAGTGGCACTTTCGAATTTATTTTCCAGAACGGCATGCCAAAGGATTTAATCGGTAGGCCCAACTTACAACTTTAGCAGGCCGAATTAAGTCATCAGCAAGCCGAATGCGACTGACGAGAAATTGGCAAATAATTCTGAAATTTGGTGACATTGATGACTAATTTAATTAGTTGGGAAAATTCTGAATAATTAATATATTTTATTTCTTTTCTTATTCATAATTAGGGTACGTTTGACTTTTTAGAAGAGAATATTTGATTTTTGTGATAAGGTTTCCTAATTTGAAAAGACAAGATTTGGTAGTTAGAGCAAATTTTGCACTTTTTCCTTATCTTACCCCACCCTACACGCATACTTCATCTTTTTAAAAGAAAATCTGCTTCAAATATAGAGAAGATTACTTTCTTTTCACACCATTCTCCATTTACAAGCATATCACCCTCCTTCTTTCTCTAAAATCATTTTTCTCTCTACCTCTCTCTCTAAAATTTTCTTAGACACTTTCTTCCTCTCTACATGATTTCCCTTTTCTCTCTTATATTCCTGTAAATATTTGAATGAAAGATTAGGTTTTTGCTTAGACTAATTTTAAGAAAGCTTGAGAAGAATTGTTTTGAGGTAAGAAACTTATTCTAGACTATACTTAGATTGTATTCTCTCTTTAAGCCAACCCCCATAACTTTGTATATGAATTTTCGTTTGCTTTGAAATTTTAATATGATATTTATGTATATGTTATATGATATTCCTCAAACTTTCATGCCATTTGGAATTTTCTACATTAAGATATTAAATTTTTATTCTCTACCACTCATGGTGTAATTATTGTTGATCAGTAATGTTTCACAAAAAAGGTAGTCTATGTTCAAGGGGCAAACGAATTGTGATTTGAATGAAATTTTGTAGAATATTCATGCATATGTTATGTTATGATTTGGAAAATTTTGTGGTAATTTGATGAATATTTGATGAGCTTTTGAACTTTCTTTAACATTAGGTCTTATGGCTACATATGCAGTGAATTCTGGACTTCTTGCTTATGTAACTTGTTTGTATGACCAAATGAATTTATTTGTTAATGAAACTTTTTGTGCTATTGTATTTATATGTTGATAGGTTGTCATAAAAATTCAAAATAATTTTATGTTAATTGTTTGAGTATGATGATTATGTGTTGCTCACTGCCTTTTGTGTTATTCGGTTAAAAACCATCGGTTTTAGACGGTTCGGTTACTGAACTACATATGTCGATTTTTGATGTTGGCAAACCGAAACTGCACCGCATACCAAAAGTATTTAATTGGTTTCATTTGTCGGTTCGGTTTGGTTTTTAGTAGATGGTAATCTAATTGTATATAGGAAGCGTACTATCAGTTTACCACATTTTATTTTATTTTTTTAGTTAAAGAATTGCTAAGATAGTACAATGTATCATGTATTGTTGAGGTTCTTTTTGAAATGACGCTAAAAAGAATACTATAAGGGCGATTGACATTTACAATTTGTCATGGCACTTATGTTGAAATCCTTAAAAATCTTAGAGAATGATATATATTTATTTGAGTTTTTTAAATTGTTTTCAATTTTCATTAGACCAACAAATTTTACTTCAAAGTATAAAGGAGAAACACCTAATAACCTTTTGAGAAAAGCATAAGCATAATGAGTCACATGGACCAAATCTACATTCTAAGTCTCTAAAAAACATGTCATAATGCCAAATGTCCAATTACAACAATAAACCATGAAAGTTTAAACTAAGTTATAGTCTAATCCATAAGTCCAAAATGATCAAAACATAAAGCCACAACAAATATAATAATAATGTCCAAAGTCCCATATGCAAAGTCTTAGAAATATCCAAATTTAAGTGCATCTGATTCAACATCATAAACCACAATAATGCTACTCCTCTCCGACTTCCTCATCCTCCTCTAACTCCAATGGATCATCCTCAATGCTACATGAAAATATATGTATCAAATTGACATTTAGTAATAAAAAAGTTAATATTTGAATACATTAATATACTAAAAGGTCTAACTTACTTGATTGCTTTAGACGATTCTGCATCCATTGATTGAGGTGTTGCATTGCTTAAGGATTCCGAAGGATTAACAACAACACCATCATCTACAATAAAATTAAAACAATAAAAATGCAAATTAAAAGAAAAATAAAGAAATGAAATTACAATGATCTATACTTATAACATAAAGAACAATAATGAACGCTATTATTACCTATGACAACTTCATAACAATCTTCAAAAGACTGAACTTCATCCATGTATTGCCTAAGAACCACAGGTTCATATTCTTCATCCTTTGCATTCAACCACTTTTTCAAGCAAATGATTGCTTCCACCATCCTAGGAGATAATGAACTCCTAAAAGGATCAAGAATATGACCACCAGTCAAGAAAGCAGACTAAGATGCAACAATTGAAACTAGAATTGCAAGCACATCCTTGGCAATCTGGGATAAGACCTTGTATCTTGGTGAATTAACTTTCCACCAACCTAGAATATCAAATCTTTCCTTAGTGAACTCTTCACATGCCTCAGATAGATACCTATCCATATCATTTTTCTCTACATTTGAACCAACCTCACCCATTATCATCATTAAAAATGTTCTATCTATCTTATTATCAGGTAAAAGTGAGGTAGAACTTTTGAACGATGAAATTGATGAATGACTTGAAGTAGAACTTGAAGGTGCAACTGAATTTGATGAGGCAATAGATCGAGTATTCCTTGATTTTGTACCTACCTTTGGTACTTGTTTTGGTTGGGAAGGTGGCATAGGATGACAAGGAGCTAGAGGTGGAGGAGGAGCCTGATTATGATATTCCTTGAACAAACTACGCAACTTGTCCTCAACTCCTTTCGACAACTTTGTACAAGTCAAATCATCATATATAAACTTGAAGGAATGATTCAAATATTTCAACTTGTATCTTAGATCAAGAACCAAGCCAAGAAACATCATGTGATTCATTTTCTCGACATCCCCCTAATACTTGTCAAACTTTTTGCTCATCCATCGTTGCCACTTGACTCAAAAAAGGATCATCACACACTTGCAACTTATTGAATTCCTATTTGACCGCACAAATATCTTCGAAATAGTAGTTTGAAGTGACGTAATATGACCCACTAAAAAACTTTGTCAAAGTGTAAAACCTTACTAAGAACTTCACAAAGATCTTTACATTATCCTAATCCAATTCACTTGGTGGACCTTCCATCTTTTTCCCTCTGATTACTTCCTCAATATAGGCACTATAGTTTTGATCCGAAATTAATCTCTCAAAAACTAGGACAAACTTCAAAGAAGATTGCAACATCAGGAACGTGGAGTTCTACCTTGCCAAATATTTTCTTCCTCCATGCATTCTTTGAACTTCTTAAGGCGTTGTGATAAGGACCTCACATATCTGACAACGTTGTGGATGCTAGCTATAGAATCTAACAACTCTTTCAACCCATCGTCGACAATCAAATTTATTATGTGACACACACACCGTATATGAAGCATTTGACCATCTAAGATGAGACAACCAGGGATATCTTTCACCTTTTTCTTCAATCTGTCTATAGTCATATCATTCGATGATGCATTATCAGCTGTTATTGTGAACAACTTTGTTATTCCCCAGTCATTAAGGCATGCAACCATTTCTTGTGCTATTGTTTCCCCTTTGTGATTTGAAACTTGGACAAAATTGATAATCCTTTTCTGCATCTTCCAATCATCATCAATCTAATGAGTAGTCAAGTCAAACACATACAATTGATGTTCTAAATTGATGTCCAAGTATCAGTGGTCAAACATAATCGTTGCTTCCCCAAAACTTTCTTCAACTTTTTCTTATCATCCAAAATCATTTGATAAACATCCCTAGCAACTGTTATCCTTAAGATATCAAATACTCTAGGGTTCAAGTATTTCGAATAGCGCTTAAATCCTTTACCTTCCACATGTCAGAAAGGTAACTCGTCCAATATGATATACTCAACAACCGCTCTCTTATACCCCTCTTTGGATCATGCTCTTAACCCCATAGTGGATGTTGTATCCTTGTCATCACCTCCATTGCCATTTCTTTTTGTAAAATGGATTAGTCTTTTGCTTGTTTTGATTGCTTGGATTCAAAAGACAAGAATTTATGTGACTCCTCATCGATGATGTTCCATTCTTTCTTGTATCACAAGCGTAATCCACACCACAATGCTTGCACTTAGCCCTAGGTTTGTTGGTATTGATAGTCTTTGGGTCCTTGATAAAAAGTTTCCAAACTTCACAAATTTTCCTCTTTTTACCACCATTTTTACCTTTTCCTTCTCCAATTTTAGTTTCAGTTTTAATAGTTTCATCTTGGCAATCATTTTCCTTGGTGGACTTTTCTTCATGTTGTTCCAACGAAGACATCTAATAATCAAATAATAATTAGCTATTGTTGGATAATTCATACCAATTCAAATAATCAGCTAATACACTTGTTGTATGGTCAAGTTGTTGTTTGTTTCTTGGAAGGATGACAATTTAGGAGTTGGGAAGCAAAAATAGAAAGCCTTTTCGTTTAAAAAAGCTAGCCTTCTTATCTGCTTCCCAAAAGCCAACTATGAGTTATCTCTTGTCTTCTAGCCTTTTTGTGTATGTGTGTGTGTGTGTGTGTGTGTGTGCTTGTATATGTGTAGTGAGTACACACATATACATATATGTACACATAAATTCTCTGTTGTGATTATCATTTATCCATTTGTCACTAAAATTGGATTAAATTTATTGTCCCATTTTTACCAAGATGGAGAAATTTACTCTTTATCATTAAAATTGTGTTGCATAATTGATTAGGTGTTTGATAAAATCAATTTTAACCAAAACTTTTGGTTGCTACAATATAAAACTCTCATATGTTATAGTTTTTAGTTCAAATGTTTCAATTCTAACCACACTTCTCAAACACCTATGAGAGTGCAAAACATAATTTTTTTTAAAAAAAAGACAAAACATAAAAGTTATTGAAACCAGATTCTTGAGAAATTACAAAATTATCCCACATGTTCAAGTAAAACTACAATATTCGATCTTACATGCATTAGAATTGAAAAGAAGAAGAAGAAGAAGAAGAAGAAAAACAACCCTTTTATTTTTTATTTTTTGAAACCCTTTTAGATTTCCCCATTCCTTTAAAACAAACTTCTCTAGCTCTTCACATTTTATTGAATGTTGTAAAAATTATAGAATTGTTCCAAAAAAATGTAAACAAAACATTATATTTAGCATGATTACTAAGTTCTACAGCTAATCTTATATGATGAAATGATTATGTTTAATTTAGAATGAATTTGACATTAAGGTAGAAGTTTAAAAGATTGCCAACTAAGATTTACTTCAATAATTTACAAATAATAATAATATTGTATTTCTTTTTAATACATGATAAGAATTTATAGCTTTTCTCAAGATTTTATGCTCAAAACCAATAGATAAATGAAGGGACTTATTTGGTGTCATGTTTTTAGTGCATCAGAATCATACAAGCATAAAACAGTAACATAAAATTCATAAAAACTACAAAATTCTCTTTGAAAGCATCACAAAATCTAAAAGTTTTTAGACCATTAAAACGTTCACTAACCTCGGTCTTTATATTTAATTGTGGCTTATTGTTCGAATTGCTTTTATTTTAATCAAACTAGAAGAACAAATTAGATGAAGATCAATCAAAATTACAAGATTAAATTAATCATTAAATCTACTTTTATTTCACACTCTTAAATATATTTAGCATTTTTTATTAAAAGAAAATTACATTTCTCTCTCTCACCCTCTAATTAAACCCCTAAACAAATTCAAAAGCATTTTAAATATTGCCTTTTAACAAAATCTTTGCCGATTAGGGACATTCAAAGGGGGAAGGGCAAAATTTTTCCCCTGTTCTTAAAGAAAAACAAATAAACCAGTGGTTTGCAATATCAATGAGCGAAAAAAACCCCAAAGAAAAAAAGACAATGGTTTACATGATCGGAGATATGAAAGGTGAAGAAGAAAAAAAGAGATGCGATCAACGACTGGTGACTGGCGATTGGAGACTGGCGACTGGTGACTAGCGACTAGCAAAGGTGAGTAAGCCACACGAATGCTACAGAGGAGAGGCAGAGAGAGGAGAAGGTGAGTAAGATGAGAAACCCAAGTCTGCTAGGGTTTTAGTTTTGAACTGATGCGAGAGGTTTCTAAAACTACAAAACACAATGTTTTATTCTATGAATAATACACGAGCCTTCTATTAAATTATGTGTAAATATTCGATTTGGTTTGGTTCGGCTTTAAATCGAACCAAAATTTTCAAATCAAAACCAAACCGTCCACTACTGGACGGTTTGGTTAACCAAACCCAACATTTTTGGTTTGTACGAAACTGAATTTTTTAGTTTTTTATCAGACGGTTCTTCAAGCAGTTTTAGTCAGTTTTGATTTTTTGGTTTTTTGGTACAATCCTATTGCCTATGCAGTGAATTCTGGACTTTTTACTTGTGTGACCTATTTGTATGACCAAATGAATTTATTTTTTTATGAAACTTTTTGTGCTACTATATTTATATATTGATAGGTTGTCATAAAAATTCAAAATAATTTTATTTTAATTGTTTGAGTATGATGATCATGTGTTGCTCACTACCTTACGTGTTTAAGGTTTATTTTATCTTTATATTCTAATGTATGTTTTGAATTGTAAAGATTTATTTGAAGTTAAATTTTGGATATGTTATAGTTTTAGGTGTCTATTGTATGTAGGATTTTTATGAAATTATTTAAGGATATAGATAATTTATTTTATGAGCGTTTGTTAGGGTTGTTCAGTAGTTTGTTGTTGTTGGCAGTTTTTGTGTTGTGTGTAGTGTGACTTATTTTAATTATCTAACGAAATTTTTATGGCTAAAGAAAAATTAGGTAATTCATATATATGTTAATTATGTCCCTGCAAAATCTCATTTCTTAATTGTTTATGAATTGTGAGTTGTTAAATTATGAATACATAAGGGTCAGGCATGTATTAGTATTGCAGTTTTTGCATGAATATTTATAAGTTAGTAAAGTGTATTTATGCTCTTGTATTTCTTGAGATGGAAGTATGAATAATGTCATATGGTTTTGGATGATTTCATGACAATGAAACTTATTTTTATTTGTATATGGATATATGACATGAATACACCAAGAAGTAAGCACATCGAGACCGCAGCAACGTCATCTAAGATAAGGTTTAAGTAAGCAAGTCAAGTAAGTACATTCTCACTTACAACATGATAAAAGTTTACAAAAAAGTTTTAAGAATATGTTTTATGATAATTTTTTTTTTTTTTTTTGCATATTGTTTTCTCATGAAAAAAAAACTCTTGTTGTAACAAGAAGGTTTAACGAATGTTTTAATGACGAGGTATGTTAAAAGTATGTCTACATATGGATCACTTAATTAAGTTTTGTACACCCTATGTTTATGTTTATGTCTATGTTTATGATGTCCAAAGTTGGATTTGTCATGTTTGGTTTGGAATTAGCTACCCATCTCCTCTCATGATATCGCGCCTACGATGATAATAATGGTGCAACACTTGGGCCCCCAAAGATAAAATGAATGAAGTTTTAATATGTATAATGATAATGAAAGATATGTTCTATATAAAACTGTGCCAAGTGCACTATTTTGTTAATGATGATTATGATTATGATGTTTCGTAAAGGTGTTCATAAAATGTTTTAGGTTGTGAGATAGAAAAGTACACTTGCTGAGCTGTTGCTTACGTAGTTTATGATCATGTTGCAGATTAAGGTAAGAGGACTATGGAATAGGTGGAGGGCAAGGACATACGTGTGAGCAAGGAATGATAGATTGAAATGGAAGAACACCAAGATAGAAATTTTTCATTTAAAAAAAAGGGTGTTGAACTATGTTTCTATTTCTTTGTATGTTAAATTTCTGCACTATTAAGTAAAAAGACTTGTTTTTACATTGTATTGATTTTGCAGAATATCAGCCTGTCGATTACCTGCATCAGCCTATCGATCTAAGTGTTTTAAAACCCTTATTTTGTAATGCCTCGGATGGCCTGCTGATGGTTAAAGGTCAGACTATCGATCATGTTCAGCCTGCCGATGTCCAAAGTTTGGCCTACCTAATTGTTTGAATAGATTTTAAAGTTGTTTTAAATTTTATTTAAATTATGGTTTCATTTTTTTGTAATTGGTAAACTATTTAATAATTACATGTATTAGTAGTTTTAATATATGACTGTATATTTATAAATGTTATAAAAAGAAAATATATGTATGGATCCTAGGGATATGTTCGTCAAATTATGTTTTTAAATTTAAATAGTTTATCTTAAATAACGATAACAAAAATGAATGTTATAATATCTGTGACGTCTATAGGAGGACGCTACAAAATTCTATTTACTTTACTCAATGAGATTGCCAATAAAGCTCTTGTGGAGTTCGGAACTTTACACCTTTGAAATATTGAAAATTTCAACTTACATTGCCACCAATCCAACAATAACTAATAATCAAACATTAACAGGCTCATTTTCCTATTTTAAATATTTATTCTAAATCTAATCCTTATAATTAGTTTCACTTTAACCTTTTAAATTACAAAATATATCAAAATCAAACTTTAATTGAACTCATAGTTCGAAAATAATAAAAAATGGACTAAAATCCTTAATTTTAGACACCATAGAATTTTGTTACATTTTTATTATATTATTATTATTATTTAATTAAAAATCATTTTTAAATATCAATTTTAGGTAATGTTAATGAAAATAGGTATTTTCAAATCTCAAACGCTTCATATGGCATAAAAAAGGGACTCTAGGGGGCTAAAAACCCTTGATTTGGCCTAAGTCTAGCCGAGGACTGGCCAAGGTCTGGCTGAGGCAGCCCTACCCATGCATGAGGGCTGCCCACATAGGGCGCACGTAGGCCCTGTGTGTAGGCCTCATGCGCAGGCTGTTGGCTTGGCACAGCCAGCCAACCCAAGGGGACCATTTCAACCTTCTTTTGGGCTTATTTTGGTCTGAAATGATTCAAAATTTGTCCTAAAAATTTTGCCATAGTTTCCTCATATATTTTAAGACTCCTCAAAGCTTAATTATACCTTAAAACACCTGTTTCCAAGCTATAAATAAACTTTAAATTCCCAAAGCTAAATTTCCAAGCTATGAACCTGCTTCAGTTTTAAGACTATAACTCCCAAACCAAAATTGAATTTGCTAAAACTATTTTAGGGAGATTCAAGTAACATATAAATGAACATATTCAAAGGAGCCTTCTAGCCTAGGAAACAAAGGCAAAACTTGAAGCACTTTAAAAATTTACTTGATTCTAGATAGCCACCAAAAACAAACTTGAAACCATCACTTCCCAATTGAATTTACTTAAACCCTTTTATGGAGATGTTCCTAGCATATTAAAGGTCATTAGGTTCAAATATCTCATCAAAAATCAAAGGAAAACCCCTTGAACTAACACTAAATATCCTATAAATTAAAACAGCCCCTTACCTTGACCCAGTTAGGTTTTTCTTACGATTTGGCACCCAAAACTCGAAAAACAAAACAAGGAATTTTGTTTTTATATCACACATAGATGAGAAATGAAGTTTCAGAGCTTGGAGAGTTAGACTTAGAGTTTTTAGATCTAAAAATCACACCTAGTTGCTTATAAACTTTTTAAACAACCAAAAACACACCTTAAATTACTTTACCATAAATTAGTTTCACCTTGGCTAGCTTAGTGTCCTTATTTCAACATATTCACTTCCTTAATGAGGTGTTAAAAATTCATACACAATCTAAAATACTAATTAGGTCGTGGCTAATCATTTTGCCTACCAAATTTGGTGCATATACTCGCACTAAAATTTCGGTACACTACAAAATCCATCTTTGAGTTCTTAGCCATTTGTTATCAGAACTTTATCTATTCCTTTAGAACTCTTCTATAAATTATCAAACATGGAATAATAAATTCTCAAGCCACTTAGAACCAAAAAAAATCCTATTCATGACTCAAAAATCCGAACATTGAAAATTCTGTAATTCAGGGATTTCAAGAGCATTCTGACAAAGAAACTTGCATAAAACTCACGTCCTCCACTCATTATTGTTTTCATAACTATACATCATCATTATTAGAGATCTCACATCATCAATGGATCCATTTTGTTAGCAAAACTTATACTAAAACTCTTCCTTTAGGTCAAAAGTGACCGTTTTCCCCCAATTTTGTACCTTATAGGTATAATTGAGCTCCTTTATCCATTAAATCTATTGTAATCCATGAACATCATTATTACAACTTCCTTTTCATCATAACACTTATAAGATCTACCTTCGAGAAACTTGTCATTTTACAATACATTATGCATAATGTAGTATTTAATGCATACTATCAATATGATGATGCATTTTAAATAAATAATCAATATATAAATCATATGCATATCATCATAAAATCATGCAATGCATTGGCCAGTGAGTATGTGAGAATTCTGGGCATCACAACTCTCCCATCTTTATAAAAATTTTGTCCTCAAAATTTCACTTGCTAAATAGGTTTGGATACTTTGTTCTCATCTCATCCTCCAATTCTCATGTTGCTTCTTCTACTAAATCACACTTCCATAGGATCTTACTAAGGATATCTTCATTATTCTAAGCACTTTTTCCTTTCCATCTAAAATCTAAGTAGGTTTTTCTTCATAAGTCTTTAAGCTCTACATCTTCCCATTTTAGGACATGTGAAGGACTTGGCACATATTTTCTCAACTAAGACACATAGAAGACATCATGTACACCACCAAGGATGATAGTAAAGCTAATTTGTATGCTACCTTTCCAACTCTTTCCTCAATATCATCGGGACCAATGAACCTAGGACTCAATTTTCCTTTTTTTTTTTTCCAAATCTTTTTACTCCATTGATTGGTGCAATGTTTAAGAAGACCTTGTCTCTTATGGCAAAATTCACATCTCTTCTCTAGTCATTTGCATAACTCTTTTGTCTACTTTTAGTAACTAACATTCTTTTGCGAATCTTTTGAATTGCCTCCTTAGTTTCCTACATCCAATCAGGACCAAGATACTCATTCTTACTTGTATCGTTCCAAAGAACTGGAGAGCTACATTTTCTACCATATAAAGCCTCATAAAGTGCCATACCCATAGTTGCTTGATAGCTATTATTGTATGCAAACTCAGCTAAAAGAAGATACTCATCCTAAGACTTCTAAAAATCAAGAACACAAGCCCTTAACATATCCATCAAAATCTGAATAGTCCTCTTTGATTTACCATTAGCCTTGGGATGGAATGCTGTACTGAATGCTAACTTAGTCCCCATGGCTCTATGCAAACTCTTCCAAAATTGGAAGTAATTTGAAAACCCCTATTTGAAACAATGGTCACTTGTACTCCATGCAATCTTTCAATCTCCTTCATATATAATCGAGCATACTGATCCATAGAGTAATTAGTGTAAACTAAAAAGAAATAGGCTGACTTTGTTAATCTATCAATGATCATCTAAATTGAATCATATCCACTCCTTGTTCTAGGTAACCCAGTCACAAAATCCATTGCAATATCTTCCCATTTCTACTGTGGAATCTCTAAAGGCTGCAATTTACCTGGTGGTCTTTGATGTTCTTCTTTGACTTGTTAGCATGTAAGACATTTTCTCACAAACTTTACCACATCTCTCTTCATCTTTGTTCACCAATAAAAAGCTTTCATATCCTTATATATCTTCCTTGTATTGGGATGTATTGAATAAGGAATGTTATGTGCGTCCTCTATTATCTCTTTTTGAAGATCTCCTTCATTCAAAACACAAAGCTTATTTCCAAGTCTAATCACTCCATCATACAAAATCTGAAAACTCTTACTTTCCCTAGTTTCAATCTTTTTCCTTATATGACAAAGGAAAGGATCTGAACTTGTCTCTGCTTAATCCTTTCTAATAGTGTAGGTTATACAGTATTGCAGATACGGTATTATCTGCTTAATCCTTTCTATTACAGATAACCTCTCAATTAATATATATGGTATTATCTCGAATTCCAATTTCTACAAATCTTTAGCAATTGGCATCTAAATTAATGATTTAGCAAACACACACTTTGAGGACTTGCGACTTAAAGCATCTGTCACTACGTTAGCCTTACCAGGATGATAGTTGATAATGTAGTCATAATCCTTAATCAACTCTAACCATCGTCTTTGCCTCATATTCAAATCCTTCTAGGTAAAGAGATACTTTAAACTCTTACGGTTTGTATAAATCTCACACCTTTCCCCATATAAGTAATGTTTCCATATCTTTAACGCAAACACTATGGTTGCCAGCTCCAATCATGAGTTGGGTAATTCTTTTCATAATCTTTCAACTGGTGAGAAGCGTAAGCTATCGCTTTCTCATCTTGCATCAATATACATCGCAACCCGTTCCTAGAGGCATCGTCGTATACCACAAATTCCTTACTATTCATAGGAATAGGAAGAATTGGAGCCATAACCAACCTATTCTTTAACTCCAAAAAGCTATGTTCACATGCATCAGACCACTTAAACTGCGCATTTTTCCTTGTCAACTGAGTAAGAGGAGTGGCGATCTTTGAAAATCCCTCAACAAATCTCCTATAGTACCCTACCAAGCCCAAAAAACTACAAATCTCTAAAGGATTACTTGGTCTAAGCTAATTAGTCACCACCTCAATCTTACCAGGATCCATTGAAATCCCATTGTTTGATACCAAATGTCAAATAAATGCCATATACCAAATGTCAAATAAATGCCATACTTTCTAACCAAATCTCCCATTTATTAAATTTGGCATATAACTATTTTTCCTTAAGAGTTCTTAGAATATCCTTAGATGTTCTGCATGCTCCTCCCATGAGTAAGAGTAGGTAAGGATATCATCAATGGAGACTATTACAAAATTGTCTAAGAAATCCTTAAGTACCTTATTCATCAAATCCAAAAATACTTCTAGAGCATTGGTTAGCCCAAATGGCATAACTAAGAACTCATAATATCCATACCTTGTTTGAAAGGTAGTCTTTGGAATGTCATCCTCCTTAATCCTTAATTGGTGGTACCCTGACCGTAGATTAATCTTAGAAAACATAGTAGCTCCCTGTAATTGTTCAAATAAATCATCAATTTGAGGTAAAGGATACTTATTCTTCACTATCACCTTATTCAATTCTCAATAATCAATACACAATCTCATTGTCCTATTCTTCTTTTTCACAAATAATACCAGTGCACCCTATGGAGAAGAACTCGATTGAATAAATCCTTTATCCAACAACTCCTATAGTTGAACCTTCAATACTTTTAACTCAAATAGTACCATCTTGTAGGGTGTCTTGGATATGGGAGCTATACCAAGTATTAACTCAATCTCGAATTCAAGCTCTCTACACGGTGGCAAACCTGGTAGATCTTTTGGGAATACCTCTAGAAACTCATTCACAATTGGGACATCTTCTACTCTTACTGCCTGCTCTATCTATATGTCTGCAACACTAGCCAAAAACCCCATACATCCATTATCCAGTAGTCTTCTGGCTCTCAAAGCTTATATCACTAGAGTTCTCAATCCACCCACCATGCTAATAAATGAAAAGTCTTCCTCTTCTAAAGGTCTAAATAATACAATCTTCCTTTTACAATCAATGCATGCATTATACTTTGTCAACTAATCCATTTCCGAGATTACTTCATAACCTGTCATATTTAGTACCACTAAGTCCACAAATAATTCTCTTCCATCAATTACCACTAGATAGGCTCGTAATATCTGACTTGACTACATAATCTCCCTAGATGATAATGTTATAATATATTGCATCTCTAGCTTATCTACTTGCCTACCCAGTCTTTTCACATACTCTATGATAATATCTGATTTGACTGCATAATCTCCCTAGATGATAATGTTATAATATATTGCATCTCTAGCTTATCTACTTGCCTACCCAGTCTTTTCACATACTCTTTGGATGTAAAGGAAAAAAATGGCACCTGAATCTATTAATGCATGTGCAACAATTCCATGAATAAGCATTTCACCTGTGAAAACTGTATTAGACATGTATCCCATAAGGAGCAAAAATGTAACATATTTTTGAAGATATTTTTATCAATAAAGAATTTATTTATTGTTCATATACCAAAATTGTTGTCCTTTTTACATTCATATTTGTTGGATGTATGTTAAGCAAAGATAAGTCTGAGACTGTCAGTTTAAACCTTTAGAATCAGGATTATGTGAAAGACATGATTTTAAAGGTGATGGTCTAAATCATAAGATCTGTAATCGAGGGAATAAAGCTAGGCACTTTATTCATGCAAAGATTGTTATGTTGTCTATATCCCTAATGGAAGACGGTTTGTCTTGGCCATCAAAGGTGGACTCCACGAACAGAAACATTGGTACATTGTCATGGGTGACGATTTATTGAATTGGGACATAGAGTGTAATTGATTTAGATTAATAATTCTATCTCGGCAAATCTATTCGCTTTAGACAATCACATATGTTGTATCTTAATCTTGAAATGACTAATGAGCCCATTATTTTGACTTGTCTTTTGATGTACCAAAGGGTGACATGATTTTATCTTAATATGCATACTGGTATGTTGGAGACATGACTCTTGATGGCGTAGGCTTGTTATTCATAGATATAGAATCAATAGCGCCTCTTTAGGAGTCGATGATATCCTCTTATATGCATTATTTGTCAGACGTGTATGCCCTAAGGAGTAAAAATGTAATATGTTTTTGGAGACATTTTTATCAATAAAAAATTTATTTATTATTTATATGCCAAATCTTGTCCTCTTTACATTCATATTTGTCGAATTTATGTTAACCAATCAAAAGTCTCAGACATCGGTCTAAACCTTCAAGAATTGGGCATATGATGGACAGACTATGCGGAAGACACGATTCTTAAGGTAATGATCAAAATTATAAGATCCGCAATTGAGGGAATAAAGTTGGGTTAATTTTGAATTAATTCAAGATAAACTTGTTGAATTATCAAGAATTTATTTATTTCCCTAATGATCATCTAGATAAAGTTGTTTTAATTAGACAACTTCCCTATTGAATTATTTGAATTAAAACTAAGACATTATCCTATAAAATCTCGGGTGGAGAATAAAAGATTCACTGGGATTTTTATCGCAAGTTCTGCCTACCGATGGGGCAAGTTTGGCATGCCGGTTAGACAGATCAGCATGCCGGCCACACACTAAAAAGAGCACGCATTTAGACACAGATTTTATCAGATATTAATCTTGAGTTGATTCTGATTTAAATTTTTGAAGCCTTATTTGATAAGGATTGTCTCTTGGGCCCAACCTCTATAAAAAGAGAGTAAGTCTCATTATTATTTAGATCAATTGAGAGATTAGTAGTGAGACTCTACTGGTGAGACTCTATAAACTCCCTGAGAGCTATTGTTCACAAATCACGAACTATAGCTTTGGGTTTTCTCAATTGGTTGGAAGTAGAATCACCTGGTAGAAAAGCTGAACAACGTGAGCCAACACTCACTCCAATCGTAGATAGAGAATAGCAAAGAAGGCCCGTTAGTTGAGGTCTTTCTAGAATGTTACTTCTCTTCATTGATTGCAAGAGCTTTTCGACACACAAAAGGTTAGTAAGATCTAGTTAGTTTATGCATATAGTATGTCAAACTTGTGTTTTGGAAAGTAGTTTGATATAAAAAATTTTTAAATTCTACTGCATACTATTTTTCCAACAATTGATATTAGAGCTATGGTTTTTACATAAATTTATGAATTTGTGATTGTGCTATTTGTGTAAGTTACGTGATCTTTATCTTTCCTATGCTTGAATTTAATTTTTAGAGAGTTGGCACTCTAGGGTTTCTATATAATTTTATATGTTGTCATGAATCATATGGTAAACATTTATTAATTAATTATGGTTGATTAAATTATTATTTAATTCATTATTAATTAATTAATTTATACCGGTTATGGTTCCTTAGAAATTAAAATGTGTATCTAGGTTTTTCATATAATTAGATAGTGGACTATCATCTCCATCTAGGAATTATTATTCAATTTTATATTTGTAAGAATTTTGTAATTAAATAATCATTTGGAGAAGACGGATCTAAAAATAGATCTAGAAGATGGATGATGGCATTCCCACGTATTTCCTAAGTCTCTAATTTTATGTTTTTGAATTGTTGAAAATAAAATTGATGAATTGCATCAAAAACTATATTTTCTAGAAAGAGGTGGTCTCTACTAAATCGGCATGCCGAAACTCCAAGATCGGCAGGCCGATGGTCGCAGATCAGTAGGCAGGACGTGAACTTCTGTAGGCCGTCCACGAGGTAGAAATCAGGTGGTTCTGGAGGTAGGCCGACCTGAAAAGATTGACAGGGCGATCGGTCATGACTGGCAGGCCAATCGCATAGATCGGCTTGCCGGTAGAGAGCTAAAATTTTTTTTAGAAAAGGGCAGTTTTCGATGCAGCTTTAGTTTTATTTTTGGAACAATTCTAAGAAACATTAAAATTTAGATATGACTGGAAATATGAAGTATTCGATTCATATAGGATTGAAGACTTGAAGATGGGCATTACATGAAGAAAGATACAGCTTAAGGATTTAAGGATGAAGAATCGATAAAATGTTTCGATTATTCTCTTATAATCTTTGTTTTTAATTCTCTATAGTGGAACCATAATATTACGGTTATTTATTATAATTTTGTTAGTTGCATTGCTTGATTGCTTTACTTATCAGCATTATAATATGATTTGCCATGTATATTGATAGCATGCCATATAGAATAGGAAGTGTAGCTCATACTAAAATTGTTCATGCATGTCTTTTAAAATAAAACCTTGATTTCAAAAGATTGAGTTAGAGAAGATTTTCGAAGAGAGGACCTAAGGCCTCCATCGTTGGTCCATAGGAAGATCATGGTGGTTTCGACCCCTAAGAAGGGACTTCATCATGTACCAGGTTAGATCTCCGAGAAGATAAGGTATTTTAGTGTGATTTATCATTGCATACCCCTAGGTAGTGATTATAAATCATGAGTAAAATATTAAAACGATGGTTATACACTCATGTTAATTTCATTATTAACCTCCCCTAGGAGCTTTGTTAATAAAATTAATGGCCAAAGAAACGATTATTAATATATGTTGGATCATACGAGTCCTAGATGACATATATTAATTAGGAGGGGATCTGTGTTCCTGATTGAATTTGGCATGACTCCCCTAGGAGCTTGTTGAATTCTGAGCTGGGAATTATTGTTGTAACTTTGTGATATTTTCAAGGTTTTGACACATAAATACATTTGTATGTTTTTATATAATTGTGTTATCTTACTAAATTATTATGCTATGTTTACTTATGTTTGGTATATGATTCTTTATTGTAGATTAAAAATGTCTAAAAACACTTTATCATCGATACTTGACAAAAACCAATTAACCCAAGAGAATTATAATGATTGAAAACAGAACCTGAATATCGTCTTCTCCTTTGAGAAATTGAAATTTATGCTGACAACCCCTTATCCTCTCAAGCCTATGGGAAATTCCACCAACGATCTAACCTAAGCATATGATCTTTGGAAAGATACAAATGATTAGGCCCGTTGCTATGTCATGACTAGCATGAACAACATGCTATAGGCTCAATATGAGGATTGTGAGACTGCTAAGCAGATCTTGGATAATCTGGAAGACATGTTTGAAGGCCAGCCCTTAACTAAGCAGGAAGGGGTGCTTTAGAAACTCTTAAACTGTAAACAAGAATCGGGGACATCTGTAAAGGAGCACATGATGTTGGTTATGGGTTACCTCACTGAGGCACAAACCAATAGAGCCGACATCGATGCTGAAATTCAGACGAGTATAGTCTTTGAGACTCTGTCTAAGAAGTTTATCCCATTTAGGGCTACTTTCAATTTGAGCAATAGGCGGGATATGACCTTAACAAAGTTAATGAAACAGTTAAAGGAGTTTGAACTATTGATCAGAGAGTCTCTTGCTAGTGGTGAGGCTAAGGCAGCTGGTTCTAGTTCCAATCCCATGGAAAGAAGCAACGGGCCAAGAATAGGAAGTCTTTTTATTCTTTCTAACAACAAGAGCAAGAAAAAGAAGAAGAAGAAGAACCTAAAGAAGCTTAAGTGCTTCTTCTGTTAGAAGATCAGACATATTAAGAAAAATTGCAAGGACTTCCTTTCCCGAGGAGGTAGGTGTGATCTTATATATTTAGAAACTTGTTTGGTTGAGGAATCTAGTGACATTCGGGTCATAGATTCTAATGCAACTAATCATGTTTGTGTTCTCTATAGGGGTCTGCTTCATGAAGACTTCACACTTTGGATGGGCGATGGATCCTTGGTCTTAGCTGAAGTAGTAGGAGACATCCATCTATATTTTAATAATTATAGGAATTTAATTTTGCGAGATTGATTTTATGTTCCTAAATTTAAAAGGAATTTAATTTATGTTGCTTGTTTATTTAAAACTTATATTTGGTTTTTTTAATAATAAAGTGGTGATTTGTAAAAACAAATCTTTTATCTATTCTGGATGGTTGCAAAATAATCTATATTTTATCAAACCCAAGATAGACTTGTTGCTTAATGCTGAGATGAATGATAATAACTCTAAAAGACTTAAAACTTCTTACTCTAATAAGACTTATCTTTGGCATTTGTGCCTTGGCCATATTAACCTGAATAGGATTCAATGGTTGGTAAGGGATGGACCTTTAAGTGACTTAAAGGTGGAATATATATCTTAATGTGAATCTTGTTTGGAGGGTAAACTGATCAAATGACCATTCAGGTCTAAGGGTAATAAGGCCGAAAGGGGTTCTAGAACTTATGCATAATGATGTTTGCGAACCGATGAACATCTAGGCACAAGGAGGGTATGAGCATTTCGTCACTTTTATTGATGATTACTCAAGGTATAGGTATGTGTACATAATGCACCAAAAAGCGAAACTTTTAACAAGTTTGGGGAGTTTTTGGCTAAAGTGGAAAAGCAATTAGGTAGAGAATACCTTTCTAATGAGCTCTTAGGACACTTATTAGAGAATGAGATTTTATCCCATTTGACTACGCCGGGCATTCCTAAGTAGAATAACGTAGCAGAGAGAAGAAATAGGACTTTATTGGACATGGTTAAGTCCATGATAAGTTATTCATCATTGCCTTTGTCCTTTTGGGGATATGTACTACAAACTGTATGTTATCTTTTAGACAATGTGCCTTCAAAATCAGTCCCTAAAATTCCTCACGAATTGTGGATGGGCAAGAAGACATCATTAAACCATATTCGCATATGGGGATGTCCAACTCATGTCTTGTTTAAGGATGCAAATAAGTTGAAAGTACATTTGAAAGTTTGCTTGTTTGTAGGATATCCAAAATTGACTAAAGGGGTTATTTTTATAGCCCAAAGGAAAATAAAGTCGTGGTTTCAACTCATGCAACTTTCCTTGAGGAGAGTTACATGGACGACTTTAAGCCTCGAAGCAAAGTGATGCTTGAAGAGCTAAGGAGTGATTCAATAGCTCTGGGGGTTTTGGTAGAAACCACTCCAATCGATGTAGAGAAACCAAATGAACCTGAATAACAACCTAAGGGGTTTGACTTAGTGGGAGGATCGGGCGTCAACCCAAGAGGTATATGTTCAATGGTGAGGCCTTCCTGGCTAAACCAGATGAACATGAGAAGGATCCTTATAGTTACATAGAGGCTATGGAGGATGTTGATTTGAAACTCTAGATAGAGGCCATGAACACATATATGAAGTCTATGCAAACTAGTCGGGTCTGGGAGCTTGTGGATCTTCCCGAAGAGGTAAAACCTATAAGGTGTAAGTGGATCTTTAAGAGGAAAAGAAGAGTGGATAGAAATGTCGAAACCTTTAAGACTTGACTGGTAGCTAAGGGTTACATACAAAAGGAAGGAATCGATTACGAGAAAACCTTTTCATCGATAGCCATGCTTAAGTCCATCCAGATTCTCTTGTCTATAGCTACCGCTCTTAACTATGAGAATTGACAAATGGATGTCAAGACGGCTTTTCTAAATGGCTATCTTGATGAGTCCATTTATATGGAACAACTAGATGGGTTCAAGGCTAAGGGTCAAGAGGATAAGGTTTGTAAGTTGCTAAAGTCAATTTATGGACTTAAGTAAGCTTCCCATTCTTGGAACATAAGATTTGATCAGGTTATCAAGACTTATGGGTTCTCACAAAATGTGGATGAGCCATGTGTTTACAAACACATTAAGGATGAGAAGGTGGTCATTCTACTGCTCTATGTAGATAACATTTTGTTAATTAGCAATGACATAGGAGCAATGTCATCGATCAAATTATGGTTGACCAAGCAGTTTTATATGAAGGACTTGGGTGAGGCTAATTTTGTTCTTGGTATCCAAATCTTTTGGGATAGAAAGAATAGAGTGATAGCTTTGTCTCAAGCTGGCTACATAGATAAAATTCTCAAGAGGTTTGCAATGTAGGATTCCAAGAAAGGTGGGCAACTATCTAGGAATTTTTGTTTGTTAAAAAATTTTAATATGTTATTCATGCATGTGCTATGTAATGTTCCTCAAAATTTCATGCCAATTGGATTTTTTTATGATAATTTATAAATTTTCTTATCTCTGCCAATCACAGAAAAATATTGCTGATTGTTTATGATGCATGCAATATAGCCTTTTGTTCATAATGAAAATGAATGTTATTTTGCACGAAATTTGACAAATATGTTCATGTAGAATTTATATTATGAACTAGAAAGTATGATGATGATTTGATGAAAATTTTATGTGTTATTAAATTTTCAATAAGACTAGGTTTGGGATTAGCTACCTCACTGTTTCTGTGACAAGCGCGCTATGATGGTATAACGTCGGTCCCACTATATGATGGTTTTTAAATGTTAAAATGTTTTCAAGGATGTTTATATTTATGATGATGATGTTTATGGTGCAACACTTGGGCCTTTAAGATAAAATGAATAAAGTTTTAATATGGACAATGTAAAGAAAGATATGTTCCTATGAAAATCTGTCACGCCCCGGAGTACGGGAGGTGACGTGGTGGTTTAATTAAATTAATTAAGTAAAGATTTGGTTAAAAACAGGGTTTAAAATTTGAATTTATAATTAAAAGTGATAATTTTTAAAACCGTTTAAATAGAAGAAATTAAGGAAATAAAATAAATCGTTATAATAATTAAGCAAATAAAATAACATTAAAAATAATTAAATATGGGGTGGAACGCGTATAGGTCCCACTGGCCACATATTGTGTACACACATATAGTACTGACAATATTATGATACAACCACAGTCCAAAGTAAAAGAATAAGTTAAGAATCTTACATGCCTTGAATTGTATCTTAACCTACCTAATCTTCTACTGATAATAAGTCTGGTCAGCGGACTCTTCTCCAATCCTAAGCTGATGTCCACCTAGGGTTAAGATTTTAAAACAAATAAAAATGTGAGCGAAAGGCTCAGTAGGACTATATTTGAAAATTATTTAATTTTAAAAAAATTGCGTAACCAAATAAATATATAGAAAACAAGCTAGAACAATTAAACAAATAAATAATTAAATGAGAATTTAACAAAAATATAATCTTACCAAAACAATTCAAATAGGTCAACCAGAAAGAATACAATTTTCCTTCTCTGCGCAAACCATATGTAATTCACCACCGTAGTGGCCCAGCTGGGTTTCGGGACCTGCCCCCAAGGTTGTTCACTACACAACCCGATCTCTGATATGGCATCATGCCCTAAAATATATATACATATATATATATATATCTATCTGATTCATAAAATCTCTTCTTTATCAGATATAATCATTTATATTCATTATGGGATTCATTATGAACATTTCTCAATCAACTGCTTGTAAAGATATTTAAATAGAATCATTTTCCAATCTATCATTGAAAACATTTGATAAAAATCCATTTTGGCTTAAATCATTTTGAAATAAGGCTACCAAGGAAGAGGGGTAGAAGTCCTACCTCAATATCCGTGTCGGTGTCCCACACCGTAATCTCGATCCGCTATACGTTAGCTCCACGGATCCACGCGTAATCCTAAATGCATAGTAACTTAGTCCATTAGTATCTAACCCGAGGTATCCTATGATACTAAATCATCTTATGGTGTCCTAGTGTGCCATTTAGGTTTATAAAATTATTGTACAAAGTAGAAATTCAAATCAGGATTCAAAACAATTAAAACGGGTGAAAATCACAAAATTTTTCCTTGCTCGGTTGGCTTGCCGGTTTCCCTGGTTCGGCCTGCCGAACTGCACAGTTCGGCCTGCCGGAGGAACAGGTTCGGTCGGTCGAACATCTCCAGGTTCGGCCTGCCAGTGGGATGAATCCGGCCTGTCGATCCTTTGAATCTGGCCTGCTAAACACGAAGTTCGGCCTGTCGATCTGAGAAATTCCAGAAATTTCCACGTACGGGTCTTGGCATTTCGAATTTCAAATCTTCAAATCTAACCTGTTTTCTCAATTCCCAGGCATGGATATTCATCATAAACAATAGAAAATCATAATAGAACACTTTTTAATGATTTAAAACAAGTTTTAAACAAGATTTTTACAAAAATCCAAAAATAGAAAAAATAGAGGCAAAATGAAAAATCTCAATTCCAATCCGTTTTTGATGAAATAAAGCTTCAATCCTAGTTAATCTAAGTTACTCTAAGCTAGATCAAAGCTTTTCTAGACTTAGAAACTCTTGAATTTCAAAATAGAAGAAAATTTGAAAAATCAAAAAAGTTTAAAAATTTTGAAAACTAACCTTAAATCGAAGCTTGAATCGAGTTTGTGGTTGCTCAATCGCGTTGCTGAGCCTTCAATCCACAATTCCGAAGCTTGAAAACGAATTTGTTTCAAAAATTTTAGAGAGAGAATGAGAGAGAGAGAGTAAACCGAGAGAGACGAGAGAGAGAGAGGAGAGAGAGGTGAGCGTGAGAAAATGAGAGGAAGAGAGAGAGAGGGAAAATAAATAGAGGAAAAAGAAAAAGCAGTTGTACAAAACTGTGTGCAACAATACACTGTTTTCAAAATCAAATTGCTTTATTGAAAATTAATTTAACAATTAAAAACAATTTAGAATAATTAAAAATCACTAAAAGAGTAAAATAACACAAAGTTTCTTAATTTTCACAAAATAATCAAATTAAGTTCTAAAACACTCTTTATGGCACACTAATTCACCATTTTACACTCTAATACCATTTAATCAACTTTGGGGTGTTACAAAATGTGCCTAGTGCACTATTATGATGATGATGATGTTCATAAATTGTTTTAAGTTGTGAGATTTACAAATGTACTTACTAAGCTTTTGCTTATTCAAGTTTTACATTATGTTGTAGATAAAGGTAAGAGAGTTATGGATTAGGTGGAGGACATTGACGGGCGTGTGAGCTAAGGACGATGATTGCAAACGAAAAATGCCAAGAATGAAGTTCCCTTTTTAAAATTTTCAAACTATGTTTTATAATTTTTTTAAAGCATGATTATTTGGACTTTTAAGATTAAGCTATGACATTTTAACTTTATAGTTTTATCATATGGCTTCCGCATTTTAAATTATTGAGATTTGTTTTAAGACATGGATTTTTAACTGTCGATCGGCCTGCTGACCATTACTGATTGGACTGCTGATGTAGGGATCGGCCTGCCAATCACCTTGTACCGGCCTACCTATCTTATCAAATTTTAAAACCTTGTTTTGTAGAGCCTCGGGCGGCCTGCCCATAGCTGACCTTTGGCCTGCCAAATCCACAAGTTCGGCCTGCTAAACTGTGAGTAGTTTTTTTCAAGGATGTTTTAAAAGTTATTGAACTTACAATGGTATTGGCAAACTATTTAATAGATGTCTATTATCAAGTAATTTATTATAATAAATCAAGTTATTAAATACCGATATGTATATATAAAAACAAAAAAAAATGTTTATGCATGGATCCTAGGTATGTTTGTAAAATTGCCTTTTTATTAAATAGTTTAGTTTATAATTATAAGTAATAAGGAACGAATGTAATGACATCTGTGACGTCTGTAAGGGGGGGCATTACAGGCTTTGGTATAAGAGCGAATTTTCGTTTTCAATTCATATCACCACATGTCAGTCCAAGTCCTCCAAGTAAATATGTTTTAAAGTTTGATGTTAAGATGCAAGTATGATGATAAGTTTAGATGTTTAATGAATAATACCCTAGTAGTGAAAACCTGTCTCATAAATTAGAAGATTATTCTTAAGTTCCTAATTCTTTTAGGAAAATTAACTATGGACAGCCACAAAAGAATGCAAACCCACACTCAGACCAACGAAAGGTTGATGACGTTGATTGATGAGCTGTAAAGGTAGCTAGAAGAACAAAGAAGAGAGATTGTTGAATTAAGGGCCAATGGCCACAATGACGAACGACGAGGCAATGACGTGCCTCCTTCTCCTCCCCAGCCATAAGTCAATGAAGTCCCAGCTCCTGCTGCTAAACCTAGAGCGGTCTATCAGGAACCCCTATTAATCTGATGGAAGAGGATCAAGCTAGTAGATTTCAAAGGTTCTAAGGATCCACTGGTCGCACAAGGATGGCTAAAGGCAATTGAAGCCACTCTGAGACTCATGGGCTTCATAGATAATGAGAAGGTTCTTTGTGCATCGTACTGTCTTACCATGGAGGCAAGGATTTGGTGGGACGGCATCGACCAGAGCAGGAATGTTGATGAAATGACATGGGCTGATTTCATTCATGAGTTCAACACGAAGTTCTTCCACATGAACATAACTAGGAAGCACTACGATGAGTTCGAGAACCTACGCTAGGGAGACATGTCGGTTACAGATGTGGTGGCAAAGTTTGACCAACTAGCTCGCCCTTGCCTAGGGATGGTTAATAATGAAAGTGAAAAGGCCAGAAAGTTGATCAGAGTCCTCAGGCCAGAGATTGCAGCAATTGTTGATGGGGCTAGTCCTTCCAGAAACCAGGAACAGGTTGTCTTGAGAGCGCAGTGTGCTGAGTTCCACTTGTCGAAGCTAAGAAGAAACCAGCCACAATCAAGACAGTAGGCAAACAATGCAAGCACCCAGAACCTGAAACACCCTCCACACAGAAACTATAGTAGCAACAACAACAACCAACACCGGGGAAATAATAAGAGGAAGGGCAATTCTCAAAACCAACAGAGCCAAGGCGACAAGAGGTTTAATGGCGACCAACCCAACAACTACAACAAGCAGTTTCAACCATGTACCAAATGTGGTAGGAATCATCCTAGAGAATGTCGTATGGGGTCTAACCGGTGTTTTATATGTGGACAAGAAGGTCATTTTGCCAAGAACTATTCAAACAAGATGAATACTCCCTAATTAGTTAAGAAAGACTTGAAGCCCCACCTACGAATGCCCGCATCTATGCCATGACAAAAGAACAGGTGGCTGCTGAAGCCTCTAATGTGGTCACAGGTCAGATAACAACATATCTACTAATACTTATGTTCTCTTTGATATGGGTGTCACACATTCTTTTGTATCATCATCTTTTGCTAAGAAGTTAGGGGTACGTTTAGAGCTTATGAGATAGGGATTCACTACGACACTACCCTCAGGGGAAGTGATGATATCTATGCACAGTAGGCGTATTGTTCCCCTATGGATTTCTAAAAGGGAACTTTTCATTGACCTTATTGTGATCGACATGTATGATTATGATATGATTCTCGGGATGGATTTTCTAAGCAAATGCAATGCTTCCATTGATTGCTGGAAACAAAAAGTACTCTTCCAACCAAAAGGTGAACAAAAGTTCATGTATGTGGGCGAGTCTAGGAAGAAATCCAATATGTTTTTGTCAGCCATGAAAGCAACAAAGTTATTAGCTAGCGGCTGCATGGGTTTCTTGGCGAACATTGTAGATAAAAGTCCAGAAGAAAAGACAAGGATTGAAGATGTGGCAGTGGTATGTGAATTTTCAGAGGTGTTTCCAAATGATTTTTCAAGCCTACCTCCTGATAGAGAAGTCAAATTCGAGATTGAGCTTACTCCAGGTGCCGACCCAATTTCAAAGGCACTGTACAGGATGGCTTCAGTAGAGTTAAAAGAGCTTCATACCCAACTAAAAGAACTTCTCGACAAAGGCTTCATCAAGCTGAGTCACTCACCATGGGGAGCTCCGGTCTTATTTGTCAAGAAGAAGGATGGATCTATGAGACTCTGCATCGACTATAGAGAGCTAAACAAGGTGACAAGCAAGAACAAGTACCTGTTGCCTCGAATTGATGACTTGTTTGATCAGCTTAAGGGTGCATCTGTGTTCTCAAAAATTGATCTACGATCGGAATATCACCAGCTAAAGATTAAAGAAGGGGACATCCCAAAAACAACCTTCAGATCAAGGTATGGTCACTATGAATTTGTGGTTATGCCTTTCGGTCTAACGAATGCACCTGCAGCCTTCATGGATCTGATGAATTAGGTATTCAAGGATTTTCTTGATAAATTTGTTGTTGTGTTTATCGATGATATTCTTGTTTATTCAAAGAATCGGGAGGAACACAAGGAACATTTGAAAATCATACTGGAGACATTAAGGAGACACAAGCTTTATGCAAAATTCTCCAAATGTGAGTTTTAGCTAGATAGAGTATCTTTCTTAGGGCATGTAATATCAAAGGAAGGAATCATGATAGAACCTGCTAAGGTAGAGGCTGTTCTCAACTGGAAACAACCAACGAATGCAAGTGAGGTTAGAAGCTTCTTGGGCCTAGCTGGTTATTATCGAAGATTCGTGGAAGACTACTCTAAGATAGCAACACCACTCACAAATCTAGCTTGCAAGGGAAAGAAGTATGAATGGACAGAAGCATGTGAGAAGAGTTTCCAAGAATTGAAGAAGAGACTAACAACAGCTCCAATCTTGGCCATTCCGAAAGGAAACGACGAATTTGTGATTTATAGTGATCCATCTAAGATGGGCCTTGGTGCTGTTCTAATGCAGAATGGTAGAGTGATTGCTTACGCATCAAGACAATTGAAGGATTATGAAAAGAACTATTCTACTCATGACCTCGAATTAGTAGCTGTTGTTTTTGCTCTGCAAATATGGAGACATTTTATATGGGGTCCAATGCAGGATCTTCACTTATCATCAAAGCCTAAAGTACTTCTTCACTTAGAAGGACCTGAACATGAGATAGCAAAGATGGCTTGAATTGGTCAAGGATTATGACTGTGAAATTTTGTATCACCCTGGAAAGGCTAATAGAGTGGCTGATGCTCTAAGCAGGAAGTCAACACCTACATTAATGTTATTACAAGCAATGTCTCAGCCTTTAAGGAAGGAAATTCTAGACTTCAGCTTGAAACTTATCATAGGCCAATTATCTGCACTCATTCTTGCTCCAACGCTGCACGATGAGATTCGAAGTAAGCAAGATGATGATGTAAGCCTCGCAAGGATTAAGCAGGAAATGAAAAGAGGCAAATGTGAAGAGTTTCGAATTGCTAATGATGGAACTTTGTACCTCAAGGATCGCATATGTGTTCCCAATGTTGATGGTTTAAGGCAAAGATTTTTAACAGAAATACATGATACTCCTTATTCAATTCATCCAGGTACAACAAAGATGTATAATGATCTAAGGAATAACTTCTGGTGGTTTGGAATGAAGCGAGATGTTGCCATGTATGTGAAGAAATGTTTGACATGTCAGCAGGTTAAAGCTAAACACCAAAGACCTGGTAGTGATTTACAGTCAATCCAGATACCAGAATGAAAATGGGAGGATATCGCAATGGATTTCATTACCGGTTTGCCCAAGACTATGAACGATTATGACGCTATTTGGGTTGTTGTGGATCGACTGACAAAGACGGCGCATTTCATTCCTATCAAGGTCACTTACTCTATAAAACGGTTAGCAAAACTCTATGTCAAGGAGATTGTATGACTTCATGGAATTCCTAAGTCTATCATCTCAGACCGTGATGGCAAGTTCACATCTAAGTTCTAGAAAAGTGTATAGACTGCAATGGGGACCAAGTTACATTTCAGTACAGCTTTTCATCATCAGACAGACGGCCAAATGAAGAGGACGAACTTAATCTTAGAAGATATGCTTCAGGCTTGTACTCTCAACTTCAAGACCAGCTGGTGTAAAGTGTTACCATTAGCGGAGTTCGCTTACAACAATAGTTACCAGGCGCCAATCACGATGGCACCCTATGAGGCCCTATATGGGCAAAAATGTAGGTCGCCTTTATGTTGGCATGAAGCTGGTGAAAGGAAGTTGATGGAAAGCGCTGACAATGACAAGACTGATTTTGTTAATGAAACCTCCAAGATGATAAAGTTAATAACAAAGAGAATAAAGACCGCTCAAAGACGTTAGAAGAGTTATGCTGACAGAAGAAGAAGACCCTTAGAATTCGCTATAGGCGAATCTATATTTTTAAAAGTTTCACTGATGAAAGGAGTTATGAGGTTTGGAAAGAAAGGCAAGCTAAATCTGAGATTCATCGGACCTTACAAAATAAGGAAGCGGATAGGTAAAGTAGCGTATCAGCTGCGATTGTCATCAGAGATGTCAACAATGCATAATGTATTTCATGTTTTAATGCTCAAGAAATATGTTCCAGACCCTACACACGTGATTAAGAGATAAGTGATTGAGATATGAGATGACTTAAGTTATGAAGAAAAGCCAATAGAGATACTTGATCGCAAAATCAAGACCTTGAGGAATAAAGGAATTCCATTGGTCAAGGTGCTATGGCGAAATCACCAAGTGGAGGAAGCCACACGGGAACGTGAAGATAATATGAGAATTAAGTATCCGTAACTATTCTAAGTTTCGAGAACGAAACTCTTATAAGGTGGGGAGAATTGTAACACCCATCGAATTTCATGTAATGGATTATGTCAATTAGTGGCAACGTTAAGTAATTTCTTTATTGATATGTGTTACGATATATGATATTAATGGTACTAACCATTTTATTTTAAGTGTTATGACAGGTAACGGTCATGTGGAATCGATATGCTCAAGTGTTCATGTTATTAATGTAGTATGTTTAATAATGATTTTTGTGATAATTTAATGTTATGATGAATTTTGGTGTGTTAAGGCAAATTAGCAGGCCAAACCTTCTAGTTCAGCAAGCTGAAATGACTCTCACGGAACAGCAAGTCGATGGATATAATCGGCAGGCCGGACCTCAAACCTTTGGCAGGCCGAACTGAGCGACCGGCAAGCCAAAGACTATTGACGAGCAATCAGTAGAAATCACCCAAAAATTGGTAATTGAGATGATTGGATGATGATTTGTAATTGATTGGCATATTTTTCGGATTAAGATCCTCAATTAAGGAAATGAAATAGTTGACTTTTGATTAATTAGGATTAATTGATATGGTTTCCTCTTTTAAAATTTCAAAATATGGTAAATGGAGCTAAATCATTGATTTTTCCTTAATCTCCTCCAATCCCACATGATTTTTGGCCCTAATTTAATCAGAAAATTCTGATTTTAACAGTGATTGTGACCTCCATCATTATTTTAATTTTTCTTTCGTAAAAAAAAAGAAAATTTTCTCTCTTACACGTTTTCTCTCTCTCTTTCTCTTTCTCTCTTCATCTCGTTTATCTTTCTACTTCTCCCTTTCAAATTCCTTGTTATTATTTGAGTAAAATATTGAAATTTTTGGGCGAATTCAAAAGAAGATTGAAGAAAATTCATTTTGAGGCAAGGGTCCATTTTTGTCAGCATTTCTTCTCCTTAATCCAACAGCTATATCTTAGTCTAGAAATTT
The DNA here is from genome assembly GCA_946598075.1 of Artocarpus hirsutus. Taxonomy (NCBI): domain Eukaryota; kingdom Viridiplantae; phylum Streptophyta; class Magnoliopsida; order Rosales; family Moraceae; genus Artocarpus; species Artocarpus hirsutus. Next base: position 7,870 of record CAMOHE010044465.1, on the reverse strand, counting down.
TAGTTTGTTAAAAAATTTTAATATGTTATTCATGCATGTGTTAGGTAATGTTCCTCAAAATTTCATGCCAATTGGATTTTTCTCTGATAAGTTATGAATTTTCTTCTCTCTGCCAATCACAGAAAAATATTACTGATTGTTTATGATGCATGCAATGTAGCCTTTTGTTCATAATGAAAATGAATGTTATTTTGTATGAAATTTGGCAAATATGTTCATGTAGATGTTAAATTATGGACTAGAAAGTATGGTGATGATTTGATGAAAATTTTATGTGTTATTAAATTTTCAATAAGACTAGGTTTGGGATTAGCTACCTCATTCTTTCCATGACTAGCGCTCTATGATGGTACAACACCAGGCCCACTATATGATGGCTTTTAAATGTTAAAATGTTTTTAAGGATGTTTATATTTATGATGATGATGTTTATGGTGCAATAGTTGGGCCCTTAAGATAAAATGAATAAAGTTTTAATATGGACAATGTAAAGAAAGATATGTTCCTATGAAAATGTGCCTAGTGCACTATTATGATGATGATGATGATGATAATGATGATGATGTTCATAAAATGCTTTAAGTTGTGAGATTTACAAATGTACTTACTAAGCATTAGCTTATTCAACTTTTACATCATGTTGCATATAAAGGTAAAAGAGTTATGGATTAGGTGAAGGACATTGACGGGCGTGTGAGCTAAGGACGATGATTGCAAACGAGAAACGCCAAGGATGAAGTTCCCTTTTTAAAATTTTCAAACTATGTTTTATAATTTTTTTAAAGCATGATTATTTGGACTTTTAAGATTTAAGCTATGACATTTTAACTTTATAGTTTTATCATATGGCCTCCGCATTTTAAATTATTGAGATTTGTTTTAAGAAATGGATTTTTAATTGTCGGTCGTCCTGCTGACCATTACTAGTTGGATTGTCGATGTAGGGATCGGCCTGCCGATCACCCTATACCAGTCTGTCGATCTTATTGAATTTTGAAACCCTGTTTTGTAGAGCCTCAGGCGGCCTGCCAAAAAAATGTTTATTTTTTTCAATTAATTTAATAATAGATGTCTATTTTCAATTAATTTATTATAATAGATTAAGTTATTAAATACTAATATGTATATATAAAAACAAAAAAATGTTTATGCATGGATCCTGGGTATGTTTGCCAAATTACCTTTTTATTAAATAGTTTATTTTATAATTATAAGTAATAAGAAACAAATGTAATGAACAAATGTAATGACATCTATGACGTCCGTAAAGGGGGCGTTGCATGCAATGTCGTTCTGAATCTCATACGAGTGCCAGATGCCCAAAGCTAGTGCTGTAGCGCCTAGCCCTTATGTCTGATAGCCTGTTTTGCTCATTTTACAAGCTGCGATGCTCAAAACTTGAGTGGCAATGCTCGATGAATGTCCAAAAGCATAAAGGTGTTTCTTGAAGCTTCCAAACCCTCCTTTTTCACCTGTTTTTTATTCTATTGCCACAAAATACATACAAGAACACCATAAGAACACAAGAAAACTCAAAAACTAACAAAATAAATACATAAAAGAATGACATAAAATTGTGTAAAATTAAGCACTTATCAGCTAAGTACTAAATGATATAACTATTTTTGAGATATTTAATCAATAAAGAGTTTATTATTTACATCATATATAATATTATGTCCTTTTATATTTATTTTCATTGAATATATGATATAAAAATAGAAGAATGAGATGGTCATTCTAAACCTTTAAAATCATGCATATGATGGACAAATTATACATAAAATGTAAATCTTAAGGTGATGGTATAAATTTAAAGGGTCTACAATTAATGGAATAAAGCTAGGCACTTTATTCATGTTAAGATTGTTATGCTACATCCCTAATGAGAGATAACTTATCTTAGTCATTAAAGTGGGACTTTACAAGCAGAAACATTTATGCATTATCACTAGTGACGATATATCAGATCGGGACTACAGATTAATGTTATTTAGTTAATAATTTTGCTTGAATAAATGAATTCACTTTCAACATTCATATGTGTTACACCTTAATCTTGAAATGAATTAATTGGTCTTTTATTCATGATTTGTGTCTTTTGATGTATCAAAGGGTGACACCTTAAATTAAATGAAGGTATGCATACCACGTTAGAGACATGATTATTGATTGACGTAGACTCGTTATTCATATATATAGAATCTACAGCTCCTTGATCGAATTATTGATATCCTCTTATAGGCATTATCCTAGAATTAAAAACTAAAATACTCAACCATTTGGATATATCTTGTAACCTAATAGTATACTATTTATAGTAGTTATGAATAGTAAGTATTCTAACGTGAGATAATAGTACAAAGTAAATAAAATCAAGAAGGTAAAATGGAATTTATTCTTAAGCTAATTATGGATATTCTATAAGGATGTTAAACGTCATGATATATCATGAACTTATAGCTTATTGGTGTTTCGTAATTTATATATAGTTTGAGAGTGCAACTTTAAAATTTAGTGGAATAGCTTTAGAATTGATAATTATAAAAGGATCATGTTGCATACCTATCATTTTATAATTATAGAAGCTTGATCTATATATATCCATCGGGTCCCCTTTGCTAGCTCACATATTTTTCTATAATGATATGTTGTGTTTGTCCTACAAAATTGTAACTTATGTTATTTTAAGATAGGTTAAAATTTGGTTGATTGGATTTTAATAATTCTTGTCAGTTTATTGATTGAATTAATTTTGTGAATTAATTCAAGATAAACATATAGTATTATTTGTATATATTTTGATATGGAATTATTTGTATATGACAATTTTAATTAAATAACTTCTGCATTGATTTATTTGAATTAAAACTAAAGGCTCTATCAAAGATTTCAGGTCAAATAAAGTGGACACTTATCCAATCAGAACAAAACCGATGAATGGATAGATGGGGTGGCTAGTTAGCCCCGATTAATCAGTCGACACTAAGGCCGGTCGACCTACCCTGCCATGATAGCAATCTATGGCTAACGTGTTTTCTTGTGAGATTTTCATCTAGAGTCAAATTTTGAAGCTCAATCTAATAAGAATAAGTGCCCTACCAGCCACTATATATAGGAAACATGTTCCTATAGTTATTTAGATCACTTAAGAAATTTAGAAAGAATATTCTAATGAGAGAAACGTTGAAACTCCCATAGAGTTATTATCTAACAGCAAGAACAATCTCTTAGTTCTCTTGTGGTTGGAAAGAGATGTTACCAAGAGGAAGACTAAACAACATTTACCCACTCATATTTTGATCATAGAAAAGAGAATAGTAAAGAAAACTAGCTGATTGAAACTCTTTTGTTTACGATTCTCACATAATAGTTTTGTAGAATTTTGTTCAGTTAGAAGTGCAGTTTCCAATCTACTAAAGATATGAAGATATGAAGATCTTTAATTAATTTATGATACATAACATGTCTAACTCGCTTATGGAAAAGGTTTTATTTAAATTTTTAAAATTTCATTGTGTATTTAGTTTTTAAAAGATATAACCATGGGGGGGGGCTCCTAAACTTTGTTTAGGGCACTACGAAGCGTAGGTAATTGGTTGAAGAACTGTAAGTATGTTAATATATTGTATATGCATATGTTGATGTTTGAGAACTATGGTTTTGGCTAAATTGTTTCACTTGTTATTTTATTTATTTAAATTGCTTATTCAAAGTCAAAATTTGTAAAATTTTATCATGTTGGGTTTTCTGCTCATTTTTTTATTTAACCTTCCTAGGCAATGCTAGAAACAATCCAAAGTAGGTTGCAGTGGTAACTGTTTTCGAGGTTGAGCCTAGCTCAAGTGGACGTATTTTACCCTATTGTAGTAATTAATTTTTCTATTCAAGTCAAGGCATGTAACGTTGAATTTTTCCGTTTTTATTCTCGTTTTGTACTTTTTACTTTAATTTTTAGATTGTGATTTAATGTCGAATGTGTTGCAGATGTTCATTTTTATCTATTTTTGGATGTATGCCTAGACTTAGGATTTGGTGTAGATTCCTAAATTGATGCCAGAGGCGATTAGTTTAAAATTTTCGTATTATGATTTTTCTTGAGATATATCTTCTTTTATTTGAATTTAATTTACTTAAAAAATATATTGAAATTCAAAATTGTGAACTTGAAAAATTACTTGAAAATTAAATGGTAAAATTATCTTTACCAAAAACCTTTAAATAAAGATTTTTATCTTTTGAAAAACTTGGTTTAAGAAAATAACTAGATCTTCATTATATGATTTTCACTAATAAATTGAACTACGAAATTTAAAATTAAGATTATTTTTAAATTATTTCCTTAGACTTAATTTACTTTCTTAAATCACACCTCCACGTCATACCTTGGTTTAGGGTCATGATAGATTTTAGTATCAGAGCTTTAGGTTTTGAACCTTGGGATTCATGCATACATAAGACATCAAGAAAAACCGCTATCAATCTAATTTCCTTTCTTTCAGAAGAAAGAATGCCACCTCATAGAAGAGTTGCCAATTAGCAAGTTTTCTGAACAAGAAGTTTCTGAACTCAAAGTATGTAGCTTTTCAAGGGATGACAACTTAAGCTTGCAACAACTAGCCCAATGAGGACCACAAGTAGTGGTATTTTCATAAATTTCATAGGGTTTCGATTTGATGGTGAACGTGCTCTGAATAGGCAGTGTACTGGCTTGAAGTGATGCTGAAACACTTGGACAACATGGGGCTTCTGGAAGAATATAGGGTTAAATTTACTGCTTACAAGCTCAAAGGCACCATAGTCTAAAGAAGTGTCACTCCTCGAAATCTGGCAGGTGACATGGTAGATTAATTAGGTTAATTAAATCAAATTTTGATTAAAAACTGCCATTTTAAAAGATTTTGAGTTAATTATAAGAATGTGGGATATTTAAAACTTTTTAAGTTATTTGTTAAAATATGAAAGCAGGCAAAGCGAGTTAAAATATTAAATAAACAAATACCATTAGGCCCCACCGGACCCACAGTAGCACACACACACACGAAATCGACAATATTAAATATGCAACCACAGTCCAAATAAAAGAGAAACAAAATTAAAATATTACATGCCTTGTTTATAAATAAATACCCTAGACAGTGATGCCCTAATCCGACGGTTCCTTCCTAGCTCTTCAATCATCCTTAAGTTAGATTTCACCTAGAAGGTGGGGAAAGGTTTTAAAACAAGAAAAACACGAGCAAAAGGCTCAGTAGGACTAAGCTTTTGAAAACATTTAATTTAAACATATAATTCATTTTTAAACAAAAGCTATAAAACAAGATAAATAAATAAACAAATTACTAACTAAACCTCATGTAATTTATTCATACTATTTAATCATTTATTCATCCATAGACAGTTTCATTATCCTATTTTTGGCAAAGCCATATGAATCACCACTGAAGTGGCTCAGTTAGGTTTCGAAACCTACCCCTAAGGTCGCACTCTCCATGACCCGATCTCTGTATATGACATCATGCTCTATTTTATCATTCTAGATGATACTAACCGACACATCTAATGTCATATCATTATTATGTCTCATTTATTAAATATTCTCATTACATTCATTGTTTAGCCAATAATAAAAATAAGTAATGAACTTCATTTCTTAAAAACATTTGAAAGGAAATGCTTTGTGGCCAAAATGTATCTAACTGTCACACCCAGCATATCAACTAGTTATACTGGTCTCTTGTAATACTACCTATAATATGAAGGAACTTAAATTGAGCTTTCGCTTAGTAAGTTCAAACATAACTCTTAAAACATATAAACATTTCTCCTAAAGCCTTCCTCTTAAATCCTTTCTTGTAAAACATCTTTCATGAACATTTCTCATAAATTTTTTTTCATATAATGTTTCTCCTAAAACATTCCTTAAAAAGAATGCAAGCAATACCACAATGTATGATCCTAATTATGCTCATTTCACTACAACAAATTTGAGATTATACGACCTTTATTTAACAACCGTTTCTCAAAAACCATCGTGATAAGGAAAAAAAGCGCCACGAGTTACGCCCGCGAAGACGAAAACCATCGTGGTAGTGGCGGGAGCTACCACGATGGTTTTTTTAAAAATCGTCGTGTAAGATTAAACATTTCACAATAGTTTTTATAAAAACTGTCGTGGAAGGTATATTTTAATACCTCTACTTTACGACGGTTTTTATAAAAACCGTCGTGGAAGGTATGCATGTTTGAAATTTGAGTAGAAAACTAAAAATTTCAAACCTCGGGGCCTTCCACAACGATTTTTGTAAAAACCGTCGTGGAAGACCTTTCACAACGATTTTTACTAAAAACCATCGTGAAAGGTACCGAGGCTTCTACGACAGTTTTTAGTAAAAATCATCGTGAAATATTCCACATGTTTAAAATTTTTAGTAGTCGTCAAAATTTAATCTTTCACGAAGGTTAAATTTGGATAGGAAACTAAAAATTTCAAACCTCGGGGCCTTCTACGATCGTTTTTTTAAAAACCGTCGTGGAAGGTCTTATACGACGGTTTTTATAAAAACCGTCATGGAAGGCCTTCCACGATGGATTTTAGTAAAAACCATCATGGAAGGTTCCACGACAGTTTTTACTAAAAACTGTCATGAAAGGTACCGAGGCTTCCATGACGGTTTTTAGTAAAAACCGTCGTGAAATGTTCTACATGTTTGAAATTTTTAGTAGTCATCAAAATTTAATCTTTCACAAAGATTAAATTTGGGCGGGAAACTAAAAATTTCAAACCTCGGGGCCTTCCATGATGGTTATTGTAAAAACCGTCGTGGAAGGACTTCCATGACTGTTTTTAGTAAAAACTGTCGTGAAAGGTACCGAGGCTTCCACAACAGTTTTTAGTAAAAACTATCGTGAAATGTTTCACATGTTTAAAATTTTTAGTAGTCGCCAAAATTTAATCTTTCATGAAGGTTAAATTTAGGCGGGATACTAAAAATTTCAAACCTCGGGACCTTTCATGACAGTTTGTATAAAAACTATCATGGAAGGTCCGAAGTTTGAAATTTTTAGTATTATGCCCAATTTAACCTTTCACGACGGTTTTTATAAAAACCGTCGTGGAAGGTTTTGCATATTTGTAATTTTTAGTAGCCTGTCAAAAATTAATCTTTCACGAAGGTTAAATTTGGACAAGATACTAAAATTCCAAACCTTGGGACCTTCCACGACGGTTTTTATAAAAACCGCCGTGAAAGGTACCGAGGCTTCTACGACGGTTTTTAGTAAAAACTGTCGTAAAATGTACTACATGTTTGAAATTTGTAGTATCCCTCCAAAATTTAATCCCGTGCCAACAACATGGCTTTCCCTATTTATTCAAAATTTCTCTAACTCAAACCCATTAACTCTCAAACCCCTGTCTCTCTCTAACTCCTCTCCCACGACCTAGCCACCGATGAACCCAACCCCCACGGCATTCCACTGACTTTGACATTCCTCTATCACTCTCTCCATGACCTACCTAACAAACCCGATGCCATTTGCCACCGTTCATCCTCATCCCTTGACATTCTACCGACTCCACCATCGTTCGACTTGTCCTTTGTCATTCACCAACTCCATCACCTTTGGTAAATTTCAAACCATTACTTTTAGTTTTAGTATTATTGTTAGTTCTAAACTTAGCATTATTTGGTTATTTTAGTGTTATTTACCTTTAGTTTTAGTTTTAATATTAGTTATATTAATTTGTTTTTTGCCATTTAGTATGTGTTACTTGTATTTGGTGTTTGAAAGAACTTTGAACAACATTTAGCATTTTGGTGTGAGAATATGTTACTTTTTATGTGTTTGTGATGCCTAAGTATTATTG
>CAMOHE010044464.1:0-17913 GCA_946598075.1 Artocarpus hirsutus | reverse complement strand
GTGATGTTGAGAGGATTTGTGGGAGATGCATTACATGTAGACAAGCTAAGTCTAGGCTGCAACCACATGGGTTATATATGCCACTTCCTATTCCTAGAGAACCTTGGGTTGACATCTCTATGGATTTTGTGTTGGGGTTACCTAGGACTAAAAGGGGGAGAGATTCTGTGTTTGTGGTAGTTGATAGGTTTTCCAAGATGGCACACTTCATTGCATGTCATAAAACCGATGATGCATCACATATAGCTAATTTGTTCTTCAAGGAGATTGTTAGGTTGCATGGCATGCCTAGGAGTATTGTTTCTGATAGAGATGCAAAGTTCTTGAGTTACTTTTGGAAGACCTTATGGGCAAAGTTGGGGACTAAGCTATTATTTTCTACTACTTGTCACCCACAGACTGATGGTCAAACTGAAGTAATGAATAGGACTTTATCTACTTTATTATGTGCTGTCATTCAAAAGAATTTGAAAACTTGGGAAGATTGTTTGCCGCATGTTGAGTTTGCTTATAATAGATGTGTTCATTCTGCAACTAAGTTTTCACCGTTTGAAGTTGTTTATGGTTTTAATCCATTGACTCCTTTGGATTTAACTCCTTTACCTTTGCACGAACGAGTTAACTTAGATGGTAAGAAAAAAAGCTAATTTTGTTAGGGAAATTTATGAGAAGGCAAGACAGAACATAGAGAGGCGTACCGAGCAATATGCAAGGCAAGCCAATAAGGATCTCAAGCAGGTGGTGTTTGAACCAAGAGATTGGGTGTGGCTGCATATGAGAAAGGAACGCTTCCTGGAACAAAGGCGTTCAAAACTCCTTCCGAGGGGTGATGGCCCATTTCAAGTGGTGGAACGCATTAATGACAATGCCTACAAACTTGATTTACCAGGTGAGTATAGAGTTAGTGCTAGTTTTAATGTTTCTGACTTATCTCCTTTTGATGCAGATGACAATTTGAGGACAAATCCTTTTCAAGAGGGGGAGAATGATGCAAGCAGTGGAGCTGTATAAGTTAGGAGCCATGTTCGTGATCCCTTAAGCCATTCAAGTGGTCCAATCATAAGATCTAAGGCCAAGCGATTCAAGGAAGCATTGAACGGGCTCATTCAACAAGTTTGTGACATGTCACATAAATGGAGCCCCGTTATGGGCCCAAATCAATCACAAGAAAGCCTAGTCACTATGATTAAGGTTCTAGAAGATTCACATTGATGATGGTGCATGATTCCAGTAAATTGTAGAGCAAACTTATAATTTCGAAAAACCTTCCTATTTTGGATCGATACGTGGGTGCCATGTCGTCAAGTTCGAGTCTCGTCATCAAATTATCTTCCTAATGTAATTTTTGTAATTTCTTAATTGCCAAACTCGGTTTTGTTAGGCAAGAAAACAAACTTGAATATTTTCCTTTTTTCTAGATTAGGTTAGGCGCATTTTAAGGGATAAAATTAGCTACTTTCATTTTAAGTTATTTCTATTAGATGACAGCCAGCAAAGTCAGATTTTAGGGCTTAATTTCGAATGGGAAAGCGCCAATTAAGGGATTTTCTAAGTCAACATTCAATTAGGGATTCTTTTGGGCTGAAAATCGTTCCTATATAATTGAAAACAATTCATTATGGGAATAAATCAGATCATTATTCATGAATTTTGGTGAGATTATTTTTGCGTTCTTCTTATTTTCTTAAGAGGACTCATTGAACTTATCAAGATTAATCTTGTGGTGTTCAACAAACAGACTTAACATCTAGAATTTAAGTGTTCTTGCAAATTCTAGGTGTGGCGTCTTCTTATCTATGGTTCTTGGTTCGTGTCTCTCTAGATTACCGGTCAAGGCTCAACAAACATGTGTCTTAAGGGAGTAGGGGTTCGATTCCAGATTTGGTGTCGGGTCTTGTCGCGTTAGTCGGCGGGGTTCATATCAAGAAGGGACCGAATAATCCTATGGCTGCAAATAATCTCGTTACTTTCCATTTCAGTTACTTTCCTAATTTGAGGCGACAAGTGGCAAGAAGAATCAGCTAATTGCCTAATTATTGTCTAGTTTCTTTTTCTTTTACAAAACATGCATTTACTTTTATATTATTGTAAGGCTTTTAAGCCATTTAGGAAACTTACTTTATTTGCTTTTAGATTAAGCATCTTTTGGCTGAAAATTGATTTGCCAGAAATTCCATGGGCAATTAGAAGCTCAAAATTTGCAAAGGGGAAACCACTATATATTGTAACGAATTTCATTCAATGGTAATAAGTTTTACACACAATTTGAGGTTAATTCTCTTCGGTTCCTAAAAGAACTATTCAAACTTTTCAAAAAATTCCGTGGCGTTCATAGACTTATCAATCAGTCCGTCCATAGCTGATTGTGGCGTCCTCACATACCAAGGTTCGTGCTTCTTGTTGGGCATCGGGTCGCGGTTTCTTACAAAACCGATTTGGAATTTCGATCTTGGAGACCAATTTTGGTTAGGGTCGCGTTAGTTCTTGACGTGGTTCGTATCAAGTTTGTTATATGAGAGTTAGACTCTTTTCATGGTGTCTATCAATATCTCGTGATTGTAGGAGTTTGTGTTAGTTTTTCATTAATTTGGAACTGCTTATGTGGGGTCTTTATCAGGCCCCTTGAAGCTAGGAAGTAGAATAAAGTGGACTCCTAGCTTGATATGGAAAGCATTGAAAGCTCTTCGGGAAGTGTTTTAGTAAGAATGTCTACAATTTGTCAAGAGGATGGCACATATGCAGTGGAAAGCGCACCATCAATAACCTTTTTGTGAACAAAGAGATAATCAAGCTCAATATGCTTTGTTCGAGCGTGAAAGACAGGATTGTGAGACATATGCAAGGTACTTTTGTTGTCACATAGGAAGCGAGGTGAGCAAGGTAATGTAATGCCAAGATCGCTGAGAAGATATTGTAACCATGTAACTTCAGCTACAATGGTAAACAATGAATGATACTCTGCTTCATCGCTCAAATGAGAGAAAGATGGTTGCTTTTCTGAGACCTTAGAGATAAGATCTGAACTAAGAAAAATAAAATACCCTGTGGTGCTACGATCCATATAGGGAGGACCGGCCTCTCCATCGCAAAAGATAAATAAAGTGAGAAAACTTTGCGATTAAAAGCGTAAACCACATGTGAGAGTGCCTTTCATATATTGAAGAATTCTTTTCACAGCTCATAAATCCTTTTTTGTTGGGTTTTGAAATTGTTCGCATACAAGGTTAAGAGCATGTGTAATGTTTGATCTAGTAAAGGTGAGATACTGTAGAGAGCCAAAAAGTTGGCGACGTTCAGGGGCATTGGTAGGTTCATTATCATCACGGAGGGGATTTGGTTTGATACGTATGGGTGTGTTGGTTTTTGAAGCTTCCAGCATATGTGCTTTGGCAAAAAGGTCCTTGGCATATTTGGTTTGAGATAAGAATAGACCACAAGGAAATGTTTGGACCTTAAGATGAAGAAAAAAGTGTAAATTGCCAAGATCTTTGAGAGCAAAATCCTTGCTTAAATGATGAATACTAATAAGAAGTGAGTTATTGCCAGTAATGATAACATCATTGACATAAACAAGACGAAAAATGTTGTTAGTATCATGGTAATAAATGAAGAGAGATAGATCAACTTAGCTGCAAGAGAAACCAATTTTTAGTAAGCGGTGAGAAAGGCGCTCAAGCCAAGCATGTGGTGCTTGTTTGAGGACATATAATGACTCATGAAGTAACAAACATGGTTAGAAAATTGTGGATTGACATAAACTGGTGGTTGTTCCATGTACACTTGTTCGTGTAAGAAACCATGAAGAAATGCATTTTTGACATCTAGTTATTTAAGAGGCCATCCAAACTAATTGCAAGTAACAAAATGACTCTAATTGTAGTTGGCTTGGCAACAGGACTAAAAGCTTCACCAAAGTCTAAACCAGGAATTTCTGTGTATCCCTTTGTAACAAGATGGGCTTAAAATCTAGCAATACTGTAATTAGCATGATATTTTGTTTGATAAACCCATTTGGATCCAATGAAACTCCAACTTCTCGAGGAACAAGTGTCCATGTTTTCTTTTTCTTTTTTTTTTTTTGCTGAAGGGCAGCTAATTCTTCTTTCATGCAAGCAGTCCAATTGGTAAACTTAAGAGCTGTTTCAAAGTGCGAGGTTCAATATAAGAAGTGATTAGAGACATGCTCTGGTTGGTTAATGAGTAGTAGTATGACAGATGGAAGATGACGGTCACGAATTGGCCGTTGGGAAGATGAGGAGGTAAAAGGATAGGTAACAAGTTGATCATTTAATTCATTAGGAGGGGAGGGGGAATTTGTTGAATGACAAATCAATTCTTTCTTAATCTTAAATATTGAAAAAATCCTCAAGCTTTTGTGTTTTTTAATTTTATGGTGTTATTTTGTATAAAGCTAATAAAATGGGGCTTAATGGAAAATAGGCATAAAAAGGAGTGAAAACACAAATTTTAGGTGGAATGAGCCATGCCGCGTGCCCTGCGTGTAGGGCGTTGGTCGTGCGCATGAGTAGCCCAGCAAGGGCCCCACATTGCCACACAGGCATGTAGGCGTGCCCACACAAATATGTTACGCAAGCCTTGGGGTAGCCTGCTTGCCCATGCACTGCTGTGCACCCATTGCACTCATGGGGGTGCTGCTCCATGTTGAATGGCCATTTTGATGGCTAATCTTCTCCCAATGCTTATCTGACTGTCCCAAATTGACCTTAAATGAAACCCTATCACTTAAAAACCCTTAAGACCGAAAAGAAAAGGTGAGGCCTCTATTTTGGGAGGAGGAAGAACACATTTCCAAGAGGATTTGGGTTGATTCCAAAGAAGAAAATGGGGAAAAAGAAAAGAAAAAATATTTATTCTTTTATTATAGTTTAGGATCTAATCTCTAGTTTTAGATAAGAAAAGAAAAAATTTTATTCTTCTATTGTAGTTTAGGATCTAATCTCTAGTTTTAGATTTAGGTTTTCTTTTGAATTAAATCATCATGGAAGAAGCTTTTAGAGATTAGGAAGCATGAGACGAGAAGAGGATAAATAGCTTGGAGACCGTAACCACTCCAAATTGGGATTTTTAATTCTTATTCTCTTTTTTCATTTTTATGATTTGTAAATGTTGAACTCTCGAGGTTAGTTTGTTTAACTTTAGTTATAGAATAGTTGTTTTTCTATAGCCTTGATTTTACCTAATTATGAATTGCTGATTTATTTTAAATGGTTTGTCATGGTTTATTTGTGTTGTCCAACACTTATTGCTTCTAGTTTATTTAAACAATAAATTAGATGATTTAGTATGTGGGGTTTGATGCTCGAGAGAGGGGAATTCTATGCATGGATTGTGGGCAACGCAGCCTAAGTGAATATAAGATCCAAATATTTATAGTTCTTTTGTAGTTATTAGAAGAACTAGAGCATAATAAATGCTAACTACTCAGTTTTAGATAGAGATATTGGAATCAGGTTTTTAAGCATATTATCAAGTTTGATGCTTGAGAGAGGTAATTGGATTAATTAAGAGTTCTTGATTAATGAATTATGAAATTCACTCAATAATAAAATTAGTATAGATTAATTATGGCAAAATAGATGCTCTAGTATTTCTAATTAATTGTTTTTGTTACTTTATTTTAGGTGTTTAGTTTTTTTAATTAGTTTCTTTCATTCATTGTGTATTTGGTCATTCAAATATTCTTAGAGCCAATCAATTTTGATAATTAATGTAAAATTAACACAATCCTCGTGGATCAACATTCGTATTCCGGATCACTTTATCACTTACGACCATGTACACTTACACGCCCGTAACAAGTTTTTAGCGCCATTGCTAGGGATTGTTGTTTAATTTTTGTTAATATCAATACCAATTTACTCAACACTTAATTTGGATTTTTTTTACTTTTATTTTTTTTGTTCCCTTTGCTTCTAGCCTTGCTTTTGTTTGTTTTATTTATTTGACGAGATACTTTGTGATATATCATCAACAAATCCTCTTGAGTTTTGCCCAAAATGATTTGGAGCTAATGTATAGTGTATGGTGGAGATAGAAGGAGTTGCTAATTCAATTTCCACACCATTGGTTCTTAAGTGAGTGTCCACTTCAAAATTTTCTCAGTGGCTTTTGTGCCACAACAAGAAAGCGGGTTGAAAGCGGAAATGATACTACCTCTTTCCACCATTTATCTATGGATGAAGCCTATTGTTTGTTGGGAGACATGGTGGACTATGATCATTGGTGTTAGAATAATTCCAACAATTTCATGCCATGGTTTTACACCCAACCTCAAGACAAGGGTGTGTCTCCAAAACTTCAAGCTATATTCACGGACTTTATGGAGAAGACTCATCAATGTATGAAAAGGAATGACACCCAACCTCAAGAGATAGTTGTATCTTTGGAATTGCAAGCTATATTCGTAGACCTTGTGGAAGAGACTCATTAATCTATGGAGAGACTAGACGAGAAGTTGATGAGGACTAATGTAATGGTAGAGAAATCGTTTGAAATCTTAAAAAGAATAGAGCCAATGATACGAACCCCACCAAGAACTGACGCGACCCTAGCCAAAATTGGTCTCCAAGATCGAAATTCCAAATCGATTTTGTATGAAACCGCGACCCAATGCCCAACAAGAATCACGAACCTTGGTATGTGAGGATGCCACAATTAGCTATGGATGGACTGATTGATAAGTCTATGAACGCCATGGAATTTTCTGATAAGTTTGAATAGTTCTTTTAGGAACCGAAGAGAATTAAACCTCAAATTGTGTGTAAAACTGATTACCATTGAATGAAATAGTAGTTTCTCCTTTGTGAATTTTTAGCTCCTAATTGCCCATAGAATTTCGGGCAAATCAATTACCAGCCAAAAAAACACCCAATTTAAAGCAAATAAGGTAAGTTCCCTAAATGGCTTAAAAGCCATTTAATAATATGAAATAAAAACGTATGTTTCTAAAAAAAAAAAGGGAACTAGATAATAAATAGATAAATGGCTGACTCTTCTTGCCACTTGTCTCCTCAAATTGGGAAAGTAACTGAAATGGAAAATAGCTTGATTTATTTGTAGCCATATGATTACTCGGTCCCTTCTAGAACTTGAATCACGCATTTGTTGGTCTGGATGTCACATGCAATTCCCTCAATGGGCCTCCATGCGATAGCTTGAGCCCAAGATGCTTGAATAAGCCCAATAAGCATTTCTTTGAACTTCTTCGCACAAGCTCTTGTAATTGAACCAATGGGAACTTGAATTGGATCTAAATATGTCTCATTCCACGTGCTCTTGCTTGTGCTACTGATGTCCTCATCATTCCCCTCCTCTTGAGAGGGATTTGTCCTCAAATCATTGCCTGCATCAAAAGGACTTAGATTAGAAACATTAAAGGTGACGCTTACACCATACTCACTTGGCAAGTCTAGCTTGTACGTATTATCATTGATCCTTTCAAGTATTTGAAAAGGACCATCCCCTCTAGGCAACAGCTTGGACTTCTTTTGTTCTGGAAACCGTTCCTTGTGTAAGTGCAACCACACCCAATCGCCGGGCTCGAAGACGAGCTTGTGACGCCCTTTGTTGGCTTGTTTAGCATATTGCTTAGTCCTTCGCTCGATGTTGAGTCTTGCCTTCTCGTGTATCTGCTTAACAAGGTCAGCTTTTCTTTTTCCATCTAAATTCACATGCTCAGACAAAGGTAATGGCATTAAATCCAAAGGAGTTAAAGGATTAAAACCATAAACAATTTCAAAAGGTGAAAATTGAGTAGCAAAATGAACAGATCAATTATAAGCAAACTCAACATGTGGTAAACACTCCTCCCAAGTTTTGATGTTCTTTTTAATGACAGCCCGTAACAAAGCTGACAAGGTTCTATTCACAACTTCTGTTTGACCATCGGTTTGAGGGAGGCAGTAGTGGAAAACAATAGCTTAGTCCCTAACTTAGCCCACAAAGTCTTCCAAAAGTAGCTTAAAAACTTTGCATCCCTATCTGAAACAATTGTCCTAGGCATACCATGAAGTCTCACAATTTCCCTAAAGAACAAATCAGCAACATTGGAAGCATCATCTGTCTTGTGGCATGGAATAAAATACACCATCTTGGAAAACCTATCTATGACAACAAATATCGAGTCTTTTCCCCGTTTAGACCTAGGCAAACCTAACATAAAATCCATCGAAACATCTGCCCAGGGTTCACTAGGCATTGGTAAAGGGGTGTACAAACCGTGGGGTTGCACTCTTGATTTAACCTGCCTACAAGTTACACATCTACCACAAAGCCTCTCAACATCTTGTTTCATATGTGGCCAATAGAAGTGTTCTTGCAACACCGCTAAAGTTTTCATCACTCTAAAATGTCCCATCAATCCTCCCCCATGGGATTCTCTCACTAGCAAATCTCTTAATGAACAATTAGGTACACACAATTTATTCTCCCAAAACAAGTATCCCTCATGCCTAAAGTACTTACCACTAGCAAATCTCTCACAAGCTTGATACTCAGTTCTAAAGTCACGGTCATCGACATATAACTCTTTAATATGTTCAAAACCTAGTAGTTTAGCATTAAGAGTTGAGATTAAGACATACCTACAAGAAAGCACATCGGCAACGACGTTTTGTTTACCTTGCTTGTAGCGATTGACATACGAAAATGTCTCTATAAACTCCACCCAACGAGCATGCCTCTTGTTCAGATTGTGTTGGCCCTTCAAGTGTTTCAGGGATTCATGATCGGTGTGAATCACGAACTCCTTAGGCCATAGGTAGTGCTGCCACGTCTCTAGTGCCCAAACCAATGCATACAACTCCTTATCATAAGTTGGGTAATTAAGAGTTGCCCCGTTCAGTTTCTCACTGAAATATGCTATTGGTCTCCCTTCCTGCATTAAAACAGTGCCAATTCCAACACCTGAAGCATCACATTAATCTCAAAAGTTTTGGAAAAATTAGGTAAAGATAGCAGTGGAGCATTAGTCAACTTTTCCTTGATTAACTGAAATGTCTTTTCTTGCTCTTCTCCCCATCTAAACCCAATGTTTTCTTGATTACTTCAGTCAATGGAGTGGCTATGGTACTGAAATCTTTCACAAACCGTCGGTAGAAACTAGCAAGTCCATGAAAACTCCGTACATTTCCCACACTTGTTGGACTCGGCCACTCTTGGATGGCTCGCACCTTTTCTTCATCAACCTGTATACCTTGAGCACTAACAATAAAACCAAGAAACACAAGCTTATCTGTGCAAAAGGTACACTTCTTGAGGTTAGCATACAATTTCTCCTTTCTAAGCACATCCAAAACAGATTTTAAATGTGCTACATGTTGGTCCACGTCTTTACTATAAATGAGTATATCATCAAAATACACAACAACAAACTTGCCAATAAATGCACATAATACATGATTCATTAAACGCATAAATGTGCTTGGAGCATTACTTGAACCAAATGTCATTACTAACCACTCATACAAACCATATTTTGTCTTAAAGGCAGTTTTCCATTCATCACCCTCTTTCATGCGTATTTGATGGTATCCACTTTTCAAATCAATTTTTGAGAACATAGAAGCACCATGCAATTCATCCAACATATCATCTAAACGAGGAATATGATGGTGATACTTTACCATGATATTGTTAATGGCTCTACAATCTACGCACATCCTCCATGTCCCATCCTTCTTAGGCACTAGTAAGAGTGGAAAGGTGCACGGGCTCACACTTTCTCTCATGTTCCCCTTTGTCATCAACTCATTGACCTGCCTTTGAAGCTCCTTTGTCTCCTTAGGGTTGCTTCTATAAGCTGGTCGGTTTGGAATAGAAGCACCAGGTACAAAATCAATATGATGTTCTATTCCCCGAATTGGTGGCAAACCATCAGGCACCTCATATGGAAATACATCCTCAAATTCCTGCAACAGAGAAACAACAGAACTAGGCAATGCAGGGTCAATTTCGTTAGTGTTTAAAAATGCCTCTTTGTATAAAAGTACAATCATTAGCTGATTTGAAAACAACGCTCTTTTAATCTCACTACCTCTTGCATAGAAGTTTGTTTTTCTCTCTGTTTTTCTCTCATCGGCTGATTGTGAATTTTTTTCAGCCCTCTCATTTTTCTCTCCCTTGCTCTCTTTGCTCTCCTTTTTATTGGCCATCTCTTCTTTTTTCCTCTCACTGGCCAAACTCTTTCTCTGCACTCCCACTCCTGATTTTTCTCCACTCATCATTTTTCTTTTATCATTTTCTCTCTGTAAGCTCACTTGTTCTTCAAAGAGTGATCTTTTTTTATTGTGAACAAATGAGTACTTGTTGGTGAAACCATCATGTTTAACTCGCCGATCAAATTGCCATGGTCTGCATAATAATAAGTGCCCAGCATGCATCAGAACCACATCACACAAAACTTCATCTTCATATCTTCCAATGCGAAAAGAAACTAACACTTGCTTATGCACCTTTACCTCACCACTATCATTTAACCATTGCAATTTATAAGGTCAAGGACGCTTACTTGTTGGCAGCCCTAACTTCTCTACCATGGTTGTACTAGCAACGTTAGTACAACTCCCACCATCAATAATCACACTACATACCTTGTTTTAGACATGGCACCTAGTATGGAAGATGTTTTCCCGTTGCACCTCTTCTTCTTCTTCTTTGGCCTGCACACTTAGAGCTCTCCTTGTAACCAACAATTCTCCTTGGGCAGCGTACTCCTCATCGTCGGCATCCTCTAATGAAGGCATAGAATCATTGTCTGAATCCTCATCGGTTTCAACCTCTCCATTGTCCCGCATCACCATAGCTCGTTTGTTCGGACATTAGCTTGCTATGTGACCCCTGCCTTGATATTTAAAACATTTAATATCACGATTCCTAGCAATGGAAGATCGGATTTACCTTGATTCCCATGGCTGGCCACCTCTTATTTTTGCTCGGTCTTTGGCTTGGTGTTGGGTTGCTTCTCATCCTTCCTCCATTGGTTCATTTTCCAAGTGGATGTATTTGGGTTTTGGCTTGGACGTGTGTTACTACCCCTCCTCTTAAGTTGACTCTCAATTTTGACAGCCATGTGCACCATGTCATCCAACGCCACATAATGTTGTAACTCAACGGTATTGTGAATTTCTCGGTTCAAGCCTGCCAAAAACCTTGCCATTGTAGCCTCCCGATCCTCCTCTATATTTGCCCGAATCATCATAACCTCTATCTCCTTATAGTACTCCTCCACACTTCGAATGCCTTGCTTAAGATTTTGTAGTTTGTTGTACAATTCTCGGTAGTAGTAAGCTGGTACAAATCGCTTCCTCATCACAGTCTTCCTCTCTCCCCATAACTCAATAGGTTGCTCTCTATTTCGTCTCCTATTTATGACAAGTTGATCCCACCAGGTAATAGCATAATCAAAAAATTCAATTACAGCCAGTTTTACCTTCTTCACCTCGGAATAGTTGTGGCAGTCAAAGACAAACTCCATTTTCTTCTCCCATTCTAGGTACGCTTTAGGATCAGATTTGCCTTGAAATGATGGTATCTTCATTTTTATGCCTCTCAAACTATCATTTTCCCGGTTCCTAACTCCTCTATCCCGTCCAAATCTCCGATGACTACCTGTTGTATCTTCTCCTTCATCAAATTCTTCCCCTTCAATCCCATAGTAGTCATCAACCTCTCCTCTAACCGGAACACTTTCTCACCTGTGCGCATGAGGAACATGTTGTGGCTGTTCCACATGTGCGTTTTCTATCCGGTCTATCCTCTCATGAAGCTGTTCTAACTCTCCTCTCAACAATCGTCTTATCTCCCCTATCATCGCTTCCATGAGGATTTTTGGATCTGTTGCACCAGAGGTACCCTCAATAGTGTTCTTGCTGTTGTTTGACTTTTTTTTTTCTCTTTTGCGAAACAAAGTAAAAAAAAAAAACAATGCAAAGGACCTTACCACACTCCCTTATGTGTTTCACTCGTGAAATGGTTCACTCAAGTTCACTCATGTTTGTACTCAATACTTTTTGGCTTTTATCCACTCTAATACTCTCGCCTCTCGTGCCTTTTCCCACTCATAAATTCTCACTCAGTTCCTATAAAACTAGTCAAATTAGTATCAAAATTTCCTGGACAATTCACAAACAGATTACCAAGGAGGTTAAGAGTATAACAGGCAATGATAATTTGGGCTTCCAAAAATCACACCCAAAAGAAATGAAATTTGAGCAAAAAATTTTGGTCTTGGTAAGGAATTCAATTTTGGGCTTCTTAAACCATGAATAACAGGAATCAAACAAAAAAAATTTAAGATGGGTCTCCAGACTTTTTTTTTTTGGATCCTCTCGTCTTCCTCTTTCCCTTGTTTATTCTTTCTTTTCTTTTCTTTTTGAATCCTCTTGTTTTTTAACCCGACTTTGATAATGGAAATCAAGACTCACGAATAATTAAAACAAACAAAAACTAAAGGAATGGACAAGCAAAACCTAATTAGAACCTTTGATCTGATACCAAATGATACGAACCCCGCCAAGAACTGACACGACCCTAACCAAAATTGGTCTCCAAGATCGAAATTCTAAATCGATTTTGTATGAAACCACGACTCGATACCCAACAAGAAGCACGAACCTTAGTATGTGAGGACGCCACAATCAGCTATGGACGGATTGATTGATAAGTCTATGAATGCCACGAAATTTTTCGATAAGTTCGAATAGTTCTTTTAGGAACCGAAGAGAATTAAACCTCAAATTATGTGTAAAACTAATTACCATTGAATGAAATAGTAGTTTCTCCTTTGCGAATTTTTAGCTCCTAATTGCCCATAGAATTTACGGCAAATCAATTACCAGCCAAAAAAAGGCCCAATTTAAAGCAAATAAGGTAAGTTCTGTAAATGGCTTAAAAGCCTTACAATAATATGAAATAAAAAACGCATGTTTCTAAAAAAAAAAAGGAAACTAGACAATAAATAGATAAATGGTTGACTCTTCTTACCACTTGTCTCCTCAAATTGGGAAAGTAACTAAAATGGAAAGTAGCTTGATTTATTTGCAGCCATATGATTACTCGGTCCCTTCTAGAACTTGAATCACGCATTTGTTGGTCTAGATGTCACATGCAATTCCCTCAATGGGCCTCCATACGATAGCTTGAGCCAAGATGCTTGAATAAGCCCAATAAGCATTTCTTTGAACTTCTTCGCACGAGCTCTTGTAACCAGACCAATGGGAACTTGAATTGGATCTAAATATGTCTTATCCCACGTGCTCTTGCTTGTGCTACTAATGTCCTCATCAGCCAATGAGAAAATAAATTAAAGAATTCATAGCATCCATTCCTACTATGGATGTTTTAATTGGATATAAGCAAGATTGCTACCTAGAAGAGTCTCTACCCAATGTGAGGAGAACTTGATGATGATTCTCTAAAGTTTAAAGAATCTTCAAGTGAGAAAGAGCTTGAAGACTCGGTTAATGAAGAAGAATCACTAGAAGAAGTCTTTCTGGCTCAACTAATTGTCTCCATATCAGTAATTGAAGATCACATTTATGAGAATCCAATATGGCCAACTCCTCCTCCACCAACATTGACACCATTCCTTGAAGCACACCAAGCGCATCCTTCGAAGCGGAATCTTATTGGTGCCACATGCGACATACTTCCACATTTTTTGAAGCTTGAGGGCACCTGCAACCAAAACCTATTTGTAGTGTTCTATGACACCTACCATAGGCAAAAGTTGCACTTTGATGAGTGCTTCACCAAAAGTAAAGCCAACAACCTTAAGTGCTCTTAGAAGGCACCCCAAGCTTTCTAGTCTTTCACTCTTGTTATTTTTGTTTTTGTTTGTGTTTGTGTTTGTGTTTATGCTTTAGTTTATTTCAAAGTTTTGCATTAATGTTTAAATTTTGTGTGTCTTGATAAGTGTTGCAATAATCAAGAGCTTAAGAACTTAAGTCTTAGTGGGAAACGAGTCAAAATGATGGAAGAACTCAAAAATGGGGCTAGAAACCCTGGTATATATTCTCAACTTTTGCCCTTTTCACTACTACAAAATGTGGATTCCACGATGGTTATAAACCATTGTCGAAAGATTTCATGTCGTGGAAACTTCTGTCGTGGAACAAGACCGAGTTTTCACGATGATTTTTTACCATCGTGTAATAGAATAATTGGCGCTCGAGATCAGTGGGAGTGCTAATTTTCCACGACGATTTTCACAAAAAATCGTCGTGGAAGATGGAGATTCCACGATAGTTTTTGGTGAAACCGTCATGGAAGCTCCCCCTTCCACGACGGTTTTCACAAGAAACCGTCGTGGAAGGAGGAGCTTCCATGACGATTTTTGGTGTAAACTGTTGTGGAAGCTCCTCCTTAACCGTCGTGGAAGGAGGAGCTTCCATGACGATTTTTGGTGTAAACTGTTGTGGAAGCTCCTCCTTCCATGATGGTTTTCACACAAAACTGTCATGGAAGGGGGAGCTTCCACTACGGTTTGCACCAAAAACCGTCATGAAAATTTGGTATTTTTCAAAAAAAAACTCTCCCATAATTTCTATTTCCCACAGGATGGCTAGTCCTATGTGTTATCCATTACATCAAGGCCCTAATTACATACAATAATTATTGTATATTAAAAATTGCATTGTATTTACAAGATCATTTTATATTTGAGCTATTTTGAGCACTTTGTTAATCTACTATAATGTGTACCTATCTAAAAAGTACAAACCTATTTACAAATTGTACCCACTCTAATCTAACTTCATGTATATCCCGTATGTATATAAAAATCTTTTTTTCCTAAGGCTTGTATACCACTTGTAATTATATCCTGCATGAAACGTAGAATAAAAAAACCACATTTTATGTTTTCTTGTTGTCTTGGACATTTACGTTTAGAATATAATATTCCGTTCGATCGGTTTGTTACACCGGTTCTCGCTTGAAGCTTTCAATCATTAAGCGCCCTAATAATGTATCATGTTTAAATAATAAATAAATTAATAGGCGATACAATTATGTGAGACTAAAAACAATTAATTTTATAAGACAATATTAATACTTACAATCTTGTGACTGATACGAAATGCTCACGTGGTGGGTGTCCGAGGGGGTCAAACCAATATATTTGGTCCTCCCATGGCGAAATAAGTCCTAACATCCAATGTTCTCCAATGTTGTATGGCAGGAAGAATAATTTCCCCCTCAGTGCTTCAACTAATAGGTGAAGGAGTGATGTGGCACACTCTCTATGATCACTCTACAGGTCTCTTGCAGCACTTGAAACAATGGCCAGAGATATGAAGCCTAAATTTTGCGCCATGCCTTGAAGTTCACAATATTCCACCAAAAAACTACAATAAAAAAATACTACAGTGAATCATTTTAAAACACCTTATAACTCTACATATATATTTAAAATACTAAAATAAGGCTGGAGTTATCACCTGAAATATACGAGGATACAGTTTGCCTCGATTTCTTTGAAGTTGATAAAGTCTAAACGTCTTCATACCCTACATAGATAGGCAAATCATTGCCAGTGACATTTACCAGTATCGGGCACTAAATGGTCGACCCATCACGTATGAAAGAATGTGCGTATAGAGCTAACTGTATAAATTCTTGAGGTACTGAAGTGAAGTTAAATGCATGTAGGTGCTTATTAGCAACGGTTTGTCCTTGGCGTTGTTGAACCTCAGGTTGTGATTCTCTTGCTTTTAAAGAGCTTTTCTTTTTTTGCCATTTCTTTTCGCTTAGATCTTGGGGAACATGGCTAGGTGCTCGACTCGTCTTTGTCAATGTAATGACTTCAACTAATCTCTTCGGTCATGCAACAAAGCTTCCTGCTGCTTCACCCACAGTTGTTGCTTCAAGTGTTGGAACAGGCAATTTAGCTGTTCTAACTCTGATGGTAGTGATGCTAACACGCACGTTCTCTTCCTCTAATAGTCGTCCATGAACTGTATCAGTTGGAAGGCTCTCCATCCACACCTTCCCAAGTGCAACAAGTGCACACCCACTATTATCTCTATCCTCAATGAAGAGCCTACATTGTTCGGGCCCTTGAAGAGGAGGTGACAATTGGACTTCTGGAGCTTCTGGAGCTTCTAGAGTTCCTGGAGCTTCTGGAGCTCCTGCAACAGTATTGGGAGGATTACAACTAGCTTTGAAGCTGTTGTATTGTGAGATGCTATCATCCATCGACTTAACACGTCCTTGGGAAATGAGCTCAGTCACAAGACTTCGGAGTTCTGCAATCTCCATCTGCATCTTTGACATTTGAGAATTCAATTTTGACGATCCTGGTTGGAGGTCAAAGTATTTAGACTGCTTCACATACTTTGATTGACCACGAACATGTCTTGAATGTTCCGGTTTGCCTAGTGCCCTCGACAAAATGTCATCATTACCAACTGATTGGAAGCTCCCTTGACTTTGTTGTGTTGTGTATTCATCCTATATAAGAACAATACAACCATGTTATTCAAGCAATCCTACATCCACCCGTAGTAAAATATAAATTAATTGTTCGTGTTCAGTGGACTTACAATCAAGTTGGAAATCTCTGCTACTTTTGGATTTTTAAACTGGCCATCGGGACCTTGACGTAATTTTACCCACAACTCCTCCCATGTTGGTTGTACGCTTGTCTTTGCAAATTGTGTTACGCTATGTTAGTAATATAGTAATGTAGCAATAATTGATATATGTAGTTTGAGTTAAGTAGTAACATACCATGGATTGCTCGAGCTCTATATATCCCACTAGGCCAACCATAGAGCAGTATTCATTTTCTGCTCTTATTTTTCTTGCATTTGAAGATAGCAGTTGGAAATTACTGGAACGTCAATACCTCACAAAAGCTTCCCAATCTTCATTGTTTATGGAGGGGTAGTAGTGTGCTACCGTAGGAGGCCGTTTATATATGTTTACATCCTCCTCCGGAATGGAAAGGTATGGCTGTATGAAGGTAATGTAGAGGTCGGATCTGAACCCCTTTGCTAATTCGTCGCAAACCTTTAAAGCCCTTTTCCTATACCAATCCTCAACTATGAAAGCTTTGTATATCTCTCTCCAAATCACATCTTTTACTTTATCTAAATCCTTAGACCTCCAATCTTTTATCGATATTAGAACATGCTCTCGACTAAGGACTCTGATCCAACTGCTTAATTCATGACCGAGTGTGCCTTCCAGTTGGCCTTTCGAATCAAAAGTCACTTCAATCTTAAAACTTTCTTTCTCATCCGATGAAGTTTTTTCATTAATGTTGCCCTTTGGGCAAAATCTACTTTTGGATCAAATTCGATTTGCCTTCGTGGCTTACTGCGATTGTTTCCCTTGCTATATTGCGTTGCGGATGAAGTGCAGCCTTCGTGCTCCTTCTCGTACTTGTCACTATCGAATTCGCGAGACATTGTACCTATGCAATATATTCAAAAACTAACATATACATACTAATATTGATCACAAACTACACATATTCACATACTAATATCATGACTTGCACAATTTAACATAATTTTCCTCTAATAGACATATTGACATATTCACCACGAATTGCACAATTACTTTCCTTCTTTACATATTCACAAGCTTATATATTGACATAATTTCATGTAATCAAATCTTAACATATTCACAATTGCACAATTTCAACGACACTTTTCACATATTCATATAATTTCACATAATTACACATATTCAGAAGTTTACACATATTCACAATTACATATATAATTTCAAAAATTATACATATTCACATAATTTCACATGTTCGATATATTGACATATTCACCACAAATTGCACAATTACTTGTCAGCTTCACATATGCACAATTTCATATATTAACATAATTCTACATAATCAAATATTGACATATTAACATTTATAATTGA
>CAMOHE010044463.1:0-40465 GCA_946598075.1 Artocarpus hirsutus | reverse complement strand
ATCTTACATTCCATTATCTCACCATCGAAAAACTTACCATCCAAAGACAGTATACCATTCGGTTACACCTATGTATCCAAATGGTTGAGCGCTCCAGTTTTCCAATTACAGGATAACGCTTATAAGAGGATATCACTACTCCTAAAGAGGAGCTATGGATTCCATATCTATGAATAACAGGTCTACGTCATCAAGAGTCATGCCTCCAACATACCGGCATGCATACTACTATTAAGATGTGGGTGTCACCCTTTGGTACATCAAAAAGCACAAGTCAAGACAACGGGCCCATTATTCATCTCATGATTAAGATACAATACAAATGATTGTCTAAAGTGAATTGATTTGCCAAGACAGAATTATTAATCCAAATCAATTCACTTTATGTCTCGATCCAACACATCGTCACCTATGACCATGTGCCAATGTTTCTATTCACGGAGTCCACCTCTGATGGTCAAGACAAACCATCTCCCAATAGGGATATAGACAACATAACAATCTTTACATGAATAAAGCGTCCAACTTTATTTCCTCAATTGCAGATCTTATGATTTAGACCGTCACCTTAAGAATTGTGTCTTCCGCATAATCTGTCCATCATTTGCCCAATTATTAAAGGTTTAGACCGACAGTCTCAGACTATTGTTTGCTTATCATACATTCAACAAATATGAACGTAAAGAGGACAAGATTTGGTATATAAATAAGAAATGGTTTCTTTATTGATAAAAATGTCTCCAAAAACTCATTACATTTTTACTTCTTAGGGCATACATGTCTAACAGATAATCACAAAAACCCTACACTATGATTGGCTGAACTAGAATTCCCCTCTTCCTGGTGATGGGCGCGTACATTGGCTATGGGCCCTATATGATTGGTGTGTAACAACTATATAAGGAGAGAAAAAAATCTCTTCTAATTTTAATAGACTTCTACTTCCTCCATCCAACTCTATAAATAAAGGCTTTTAGTCCTTATTCATTTTTAGATTGCTATTTTACAACTTTAGAACGTTGAGCTTTAATCATTCCCATTTAGTGTTCTAAGTTCCTCAAGCACATAGTCCAGTTGAAAGGAGAAAAGCTGTGGTGAGATTCTGCTAAGTTGTGCCCACACACACACACACAACAACTAGGAGAAAGAGTCATAACATTAAAAATCTGAAGGTTGAGATTTTTAGTTCAGACATGTTGTTCCTAGTTCATTAATAGGTGTGTAATTAGAATTCTATTTATTGTTTATAGCAACCTTTGGGTGATTAATAAAAATTTTTAAAATTCCATTGTGCCACCGAATCAATTTCTCCAACACATAAACCCTTTAATCTGATTTATTGTTCCTTGTAATCGTGATGGTTCTGAAAGTGTGAGGTCGTGGCACCCATGGATCTGAAAAAATTCAAACATTTTCACCATTGCCAATTCTTCACTGAATCCCAAGGCGTCTCAGTTCGTTTCCCTAGAGGATACTCTGCTAAATATATGATGGATCACTTTTTTTTTTTCAGCTTCTAAAAAGAGCAATTACTGAAGCACTTAGCCTTCTGTAATCTGCTTACAAGGGAGTTTGGTTGCTGAATAATGCACCAACCTTGCTTAGCTACCATCGCCTGATTGAACATCTCTAAATAATGAAAGCCTATTCTACCATCACTTTTAGACTTACAGAGTTTATCCTAGGACATCCAATGGATCTTATGCTTTGTTTCAAAGCTTCCCCACCAAAATCTAGCCGCCAAAGAATTCAACTTAGAGTATAACAAAGATAGGAGTCGAAACACTCTAATGGAATAAGACGGTATAGATTGTACCACTAGCTTAATCAAAAACCTTTTTACCTCTACGAGAAAATAATCTCGATCTCTACATTTACAACTTCTTCGAGACCCGATCTATAATCCCCATAAAAGTAGCCTTTTTTGTTTCTATCAATGAGCGTAGGAAGGCCCAAATACTTCTCATGAACCTGCAAGATAGATAATCCAAGGAGTTCCTCAATCGCTCTCCTATCTTCCGGTTTAACGTTGGGGTTATAGGTAATGGAGGACTTGTGCATATTAATTTGCTGCCCCAACACATTTTTATAGTTGCCTAAAATAGTTTTCAAAACGAAACAATCTTCCACTAAAGCTCGAGAAAAGAGTAGACTATCATCCACGTAAAACAAGTGACTAGTCCGGGAACAATTCCTGCTACAAGCAAGCCTAAATTTGACCTTGCTTCTTCTTCCTTCATAATCATAGCCGATAGGCCCTCAGCACACAACAAGAAAAAGTGGGGGATAGTGGACAGTCCGTCTAATAACATGAGAAGGAATTACATGACCATGGGGAACGCCATCAACCACAAACTCAAAACCCAAAGTTGATACACTCCATGACAAGTTTAATCCAAGAATCTGCGAAACCCATTTTCTGCATCACTCTCTCCTAAAAATGCCATTCTACACGATCAATGCCTTGCTCATGTCCAACTTCAAAGCCATCCAACCTTTCTTCCCATTATTCCTCCATTTTAAATTATGCATTAATTCAAATGCCACAATCACATTGTCGAAGATCAAGCGGCCATTAACAAAAGCGCTTTGGGACTCATTGATAATTTCCAGAAGTAAAGGTCGTAACTGGTTTGCAATGGTCTTGGACGCAAGCTTGTAGATGACGTTGCATAGGCTGATTAGTCTATACTCCATTATCTTCCTTGGATTCCTTACTTCGGTAGTTGAACAACATGGGTTCTATTAATGTCCTTCGTTGACGCTCCCCTACTCAAAACCATAGACAGAAATTACTCACCAACGGCCCAATAATTTTCCTGTGTTATGGGTAAGAAAGAGCGTGGAAGCCATCCGGGCCCAGAGCTTTGGATGGGCCCATATCCAATGGCGCTTTTTTCACTTCCGACCTAGTCAGAAATAGGTTCATGGACTCATCTACCTTGCACGGTAAAAGGCTAAAGGACATCATCAATGCGGCTTGGGTCTGTGTTATTGGATGTAAAGATGGTAGAAAAATAATTTTCTATGACACAACCATCTCAGATTCGTCTACCGACTTGTCTTCTAAGCCTTTCAGCTTATTTTTTGTTCCTTTCCAAGAGGCCTTTTTATGGAAAGCAACTGGTATTTCGATCCCCATGCTTCAGCCATTCCAATCTCGAACATTGTCTCTGGTATTGTTCATCGATTACAAGAACTTGGTTGACTTCCTTTTCAAGGCCACGAATGCGGTTCACAGTGGTAGAAGATAGAGGCATCATGTATAGCTCTTCAATCTTCTTACGCATCTCTTTAGCTTTCTATGGTATATTACCAAATTTCTGTAAACTCCAAATCTTCAAAGCTCTAGTGCACCTCTAACTTGTCAAGAAAAATTGAAGTCACGTCCCCCTCACTGTTAACCAACCAGGCCTCTTGTATAATCTTTACACACTCTTCCTCCTGTACCCAAAGAGGTTCAAACCTAAGTCCACGGTCCGGCAGTCGCAACAAATCCATGTGATCCGAGAAACTCTAAATCATTGACTTGCGAATTTGGAAACAAAGCATTAGAAGCTTCATTGACTAGCGCTCTATCAAACCGCTCTTATACCACCTATTATTCCATGTAAGCATTGGACCAACAAAACTTTTATCCATCAGAAAATAATCATCCACAGCCTCTCTAAACTTAATATCTATGTCGCTCCGAACAACTCTTTCTTGTTTTTCCTATGAACTTAGTATCTCATTAAAATCACCCATACAAATCCAAGGTGAGGAATTGATCATAAATAAACTTCTCAGTAGCTCCCAAGAGTGATTATGCTGGGCCCGTTTAGGGAGGCCATAAAACCGATTAAACACCATACTCTTCCTCCATCAGAGACAATACAAGCATCAATATGATTGCGTGAGTAACTAAGAACAGTAACATCCCAACCTTCTTTGCACCATAGCATAAGACCCCCGCTCCTGTCGACACTATCAACGTGAAAGCCTTGAGAAAAACCCAACCTTCGCTTAAGACTCTTAACCAACAGCCTCTATGACTTGGTCTCCATAAGAAAAAGTAGGTTACGGAGCAGTCACGGATCAAACTCTGTAGTTGTTTGAACGCTCGAGGATTTCGCAACCCCAGGCGTTCCAACTCGGACAACTCCTGGCAATCGGTGGGATTTGACCATGGCGTTCCAACAAAGCTAAAGCTACGGTTTATGCTAAGAATTAGACTTGATTTGCTCCTTGGAGTTGAACTTTATTTATAGGGTGTTTGGTTAGTGGTAGAAGCTATTAATAGAAACTATTTTTATTATAATATATAAGAGTTTTATATTAAAATAATTTTTTTTTTTACTGTAGCATGTAAGAGTTTTATATTATTTATAACCATCAAACACCTTTTTATAATTTCTAAGATGGACTATGAATGACATGTATTTTAGGTTAGATTGAACTAAGTATATGTTATCGGAGATATTTAGTTTTTTAGTTAAGAAAAATAATACGGATTGTAGTGGATAAAAAATGGTTGCCACCTAATTTACTCCCTATCAGCATTAATGGTTAGCACGTGTAGGATGCGCATTGTGGGCCTTGGGTCAACTAGTTCGTTGGATTGGCGCTTCAAAACGCCACCGCCTAATCCTGGGGAAGTTCGAGGAGCTGATTTCTGCTCTTCTTCAACGTCTCCCAAGTCCTAAGGTACAAAGATGGCTTCATTTTTTAGGGTTTCAAATCTTCGTTTCTTCCTATGGTTACGCCCACCTTTCTTCTAATTTTTTTTTTTTTGGTTTTGTTGTATATAGTATCTGTTGCTTGCTGATTCACCCTTCAAAATCTGAGAATATAGGAGATTTGATATTCGTATATAAATCTGTTTCCGATAAAGGTTTAACTGGTTCGATTTGTTTCCATTCCAATTTGAAACGGTTTTTTAAAAACAAAAATTAGCGTTTTTGGTGGTAGCGCCAAATTCGGTTTCAATATTCTGACTTTTTTCTGATTCCTTTTTTTTTTTTTAAGCTGACGTATTTGGGTTTTTTTCTTGGAAGCTTAATTTAGATCAACTGAGCGGAGGATCATGGCGGGTGGGAATTTTATGCACAGAGTTGTTTCATATCTTGTGAATGAGCTTCTTGTCAACAGCCTTGCGAACAGGTACTTAATCCCAAGCCTTTGTTTATTTATTTGCTTTTTGGTATTTCTGAATGTGCTTGTATAGTAAGTTCCAAAAGCTTCTTTCTCTGGCCACTAGGATGGTCTGTTCCCAAGTGGCTCGTTCCCTTGAAGCTAAAGGATTTCAAACTTTTAGACTTTGTTTTGGCTGTGGCCTAAACTTAGTGTGCCACAGCTTTCAATGTTTTGGTAAATCTTTGTCTACTTGAGATGAGAACTTTCTTCCTTTTATTTACTTCATTTTCTGCTGCATTATATTAGAAATAGTTATGGCATCTTCATCGAAATTTGTGTGTTTTATTATAAATTTGAACTTTTTAGTATAAGTTAAAACTTCAAACGCTTGTGCCTGTGATTTTGGAGGCTATATTCGATGAAGCTGCTAGATTAAAGCTTTTGTTTAGGCCATCCGGAACAATCACTTCCTGAATGGTTTGCTCCCAGAAGCGTAAATGTCTCACACTTCTGATTTATGAAATCTGCAGCGTGAGATGTTATACACTGTAGCTCAGAAGGTTGAGAATATATTCTCCTTGGTGGTTGAATTTCTTTTTTCCCCCTTTCGTAGTATTTTTTTTTTTTGTATTTATTTTTAAGTTATTCCAAGATTATATTTCTTCTACCTTTTAATTGTAAACCTTTTCTTTATTTATTTATTTTTTACCCTTTTTGCTCTATGAAATTTATGGAAAACTAAATTCATATCTTTCCAGCTGTTTTTGATGAAGCATTTTTAGTGCAAAGTCTATGGTTACTAGTAAATTGGACAGAATAGATATCTGGATTCTCCTTTTGTTGATGGATTATCTAACTAGCCATGACCAGCGACCAAGACTTACTTGGACTAATTATTTGACACTCCATTGGGGATTTTTGGTTTGGATAATTGGAGTAATACGCATTTCTCATGTAGTTTAGTTATGTAGTATTACCTGTAGGATAATAAGAACTACATAAACTCATAAAGAGGTACACCTCAAGTAGTCGTGCAGGAAAAATGATCTTTATGTCCCTCCTTTCCATCGTTGTCTGTTTGTCTGTGCTTGTTCTGCTGTCAATGACCCTTTGTGGGCTTGTAATGATTGCGGAAATGAATGCAGGAATTATAATGTCTAAGGGCTGAGACTATTTTATCTCTATTAATTATAGTGCGTAAGACTTCCTTGGACTAATTATTCGACCCTCCATTGGAAATTTTTGGTTCAGATAGTAGTAGAAATACACATTTCTCATGTAGTTGAGTTATGAAGTATTACCTTTAAGTAACGCTAACTACATAGAGTCACACCTCAAGTAGTTGTGTAGGAAAAAGTGATCTTTATGTCTCCTTTCTATCATTGTCTGTCTGTCTTTGCTCTATTTTCAATGATTACCCTTCGTAGGCTTGTAATGATTGCGGAGATGAATGCAATAATTATAATATCCAAGGGCTGAGACAATTCTATCTACTCTTCCTTTTATATTAGTGTCTCGGAAGTTATTGGTGGTTGTGGTGGTTCGGTTGTCTATTTCATTTAAAAGAAAAATGTCAATGCCAATGATTTTTTCTTTACCTGGAACTTCCTTTAGTTCTGTAGTGCATTATTTTGGAGGTTAAAGTTCAGGTCATGTTAACTGTTATCGTTACGCATTTGTCATTCTCATATTACCTTTCCTCAAGTGTTTTATGGACGCAGCAAAAAACAATGTGATTTGAGATTCTTAAAAATGGAGATGATGATAATTCCATGGATGTTTTGGTACTCTTGTTTTCTTATTGTTGCCAGTGATGACCCTTCGTAGGCTTGTCTGATTGCAGAGATGACTGCTGTATTTTACATCTAATGGACTCGGGCTTTTTTCCCCTCTTACAATTTGTTTGGCTGATCAATCAATTGTGGATGTTTTGACACATTCAATGTTCCTACTGGGTTATTGTGCTAGTGTTTAAAGATTTCTACCTTCTTTTTTTTCTCTTTTAATGATCTTGTTGTGAACAATGCATGGTTTATCTTTTTCTGAACTTGTTCATAAATAAAACTATAGAGCATCGAAGAAGCTTTTAAGAACCGATACCTTGTGAGATTCCAAAGTAGCTGTGCGTGGCTGATGGAATTATCTCCTAGTTTAGAAACACCCATGTTATTAAACCGTTTCTGATACGTTGTCTCAGCCCTGCATTTCAAAGATTTGCCGTAAGGACTTCAAAGAGGATTGAGGACATGTCAACTATCGGTATATTTGAGTTTAATTATTTTTTTACTCAGTATTCTTACAGTAGTTTTAATTGATTGACCTGGTGTCCTTGTAACATGATTTGCTTTTACAGCTGTGAAAAAAAGGCAAGAGCTTGCTGAACAGATGAAGGATCTATCAAAAAACTTTGAGGTTGGTTCTTTTATCTAAAGTGATTTTTTTTATTTGTCGAAATAAAAGGAAGAAAATCTTCTAGAAAATTTTACTTCGTCTTAGATTTTTCCTTTGGTATTCATTAATCTGCTCATTCCATTGCAGTCTAATAAGCATCAGTGATGCTCGGACTTGAGGGCGGCCATGAGGGCAGTGAATATAAATAATTTTCTTTCGTCTCTACGTTCTATGCAACAGAGGGGTCACAAATTTTGTAAAGTGGGAGATTTCGGAGATTATGATATTAAATATTAAACCCGTTGGGATTTAAAGTTTGATTGATATAAGAAAATTTGCATGAGTCCTCCCGAAAGTAAAATAATAATAATAATAATAAAAGAATGGTGTTGGCTTGTAATCCTCTCAGCTCGCATGCCCTTCTACGCTGGTGCCCCAAGTTTCTTATCATTTTCCCGATGCAACTCTTCTAAAACATGCACGATGAAGATGAAACAAACATTGTAGTAGTGTGCTATACCTTGGTAGTCACCGAGTTGTAGATTCTTGGTCGAGGATTAATTTTGATGGTGCCACGTGAACCGCTGAAAACAAGTCGAAATGAGTGGCTAATACTCTAAAGAATCTGAGCGGCATAGTATGGGACCTTATTTTTTATTATTATTATTTAAGTTGAGGTGGAGAGATTCAAACTCTCTATTTTTAAGTGGAGTTGATTGTGATTTTTCAGCTGCATTATCTCAGCAGCTATTGAAACCTTACTTTTTTAGGTGTGCTATTGTTTTTTCTTGACCCTTGTAATGACGTACCTTTCTTGGCTATTTGGTTTGTTTATGTAATACCTTGAAGTTAATTAAATAGTATTAGAATGTTAAATGGTGGATTAGTGTGCCATAATGAGTAATTTAAATTTGAATTGATTATTTTGTGAAAATTAAGAAAAAATTATGTTATTTTACTCATTTAGTAATTTTTAATTATTATTAATTATTCTAAATTGTTTTTAATTGTTAGTTTAAATTTTAATGAAACAATTTGATTTGGAAACAGTGTGTAGTTGCACACAGTCTTGTGCAACCAATTTTCTTCATCTTTTTCTATTTATTTCATCTTTCTCTCTCTTCCTCTCTTTTTCACTCTCACTTTCTCTCTCCTCTCTCGCTCACTCTCACTCTCTCGGTTCTCTCTTCCCCTCTCGTTTTCTCTCTCTAAATTTTAAAATAAACTTCGATTTCAAGCTTCGGGTTAGAAGATTGAAGGCTCGGGAACAAGATTCAACAACAAAAACAACGTTTTCAAGCTTTGATTCGAGGTTAGTTTTTAAAATTTAAAAGTTTTTCTATTTTTCAAAATTTTCTTGCATTTTGAAATTTTAGAGTTTCGAAGTCTAGAAAAGCTTCGATCTAAGTTAGATGGACTTAGATTAGCTAGAATGTAAACTCAGTTTCACCAAAAATGGATTAGAATCAAGATTTTTTATTTTTTCTCTATTTTCTCTATTTTTAGATTTTTGTAAAAATCTTGTTTAAAACTTGTTTTAATTCATTAAAAAGTGTTTTATTATGATTTTTTATTGTTTATGATGATTATCCATGCCTGAGAATTGAGAAAACAAGTTAGATTTGAAGATTTGAAATTCGAAATGCCGAGACCCGTGCGTGGAAATTTCTAGAATTTTTTCTGATCGGCAGGCTGAACTTCGTGTTCGGCAGGTCGGATTCAAAGGATCGGCAGGCCGGATTCATCCAACCGGCAGGCCGAACCTGGAGATGTTCGGCCGACCGGACCTGTTCTTCCGCAGGCCGAACATGCAGTTCGGAGGCGAACCAGGGGAACCGGCAGGCCGACCGGGCAAGGGAAAATTTTGTGATTTTCACCCGTTTTAACTGTTTTGAACCCTAATTTAAATTTCAATTTTGTACAATGATTTTATAAACCTAAATGGCACACTAGGACATCATGAGATGATTTAGTATCATAGGATACCTCGGGTTAGATGCTAATAGGCTAAGTTACTATACATTTAGGATTTGTGCGTGGATCCGCGGAGCTAACGTATAGCGGACCGGGATTACGGTGTGGGACACCGGTACGAGTATTGAGGTAAGACTTCTACCCCTCTTCTTTGGTAGCCCTATTTCCAAAATGGTTTAAGCCAAAAATGAGTTTTATCAAATGTTTTCAATGATAGATTGGGAAATGATTCTATTTAAATATCTTTACAAGCAGTTGATTGAGAAATGTTCATAATGGACCCCATAATGAATATAAATGATTATATCTGGTAAAGAAGAGATTTTATGAATCAGAGAGATACATATGTATATATATTTTAGGGTATGACGCCATATCAGAGATCGGGTCGTGTAGTGAACGACCTTGGGAGCAGGTCCCGAAATCCAGCTGGGCCACTACGGTGGTGAATTACATATGGTTTGCCCAAGAAAGGAAAAACGGTATTCTGTTGATTAATTATTTTTAGAAGATTATATTTTATTGAATTTCTTATTTAATTATCTATTTGTCGATGGTTCCAGTTCGTTTCTACATGTTTATCTGATTTTAAGAAATTTCTTTTAAAGTTGATAATTTTTTAAATATAGTCCTACTGAGCCTTTCGCTCACATTTTATCTGTTTTAAAATCTTAACCCTAGGTGGATATCAGTATAGGATTGGAGAGGAGTCCGCTGACCGGACTTACGACCCGTAGAAGAATTTGGTAGATTAAATTGCAATTCAAGGCATGTAAGATTTTTAACATTCTTTACTTTCGGACTGTGGTTGTGTCATAATATTGTCAGTACTATATGTGTGTGCACAATATGTGGGCCAGTGGGACTCATACGCGTTCCACCCCATATTTAATTATTTTAATGTTATTTTTATTCGTTTAATTATCATGATGATTCATTTTAATTCTTTAACTTATTTTATTCAAATGATTTTTCAAATTATCACATTTTTACTTATAAATTTAATTCTCAAACCTTGTTTTTAACTAAATTTTCATCTTAATTAACTTAATTAAACCACTACGTCACCTCCCGTACTCTAGGGCGTGACAATTTATAAACGAAAATTGCCACATGACATGGGTTGGATGCTAGTTACGACATGTTTCCTTATCAATCTTATATTTTCTAGCGTCTTTTTTTGAGAAAAAGAAAAATGATGGAGTTTTAATACTTTTTGAAGTAAATAGCAGATTTTTAAAAATATTTGTAGTAAATAACAAATTTAGAATATAAATAATTTACTTATTGTACGGATAAGAATTATTTATATGGTAAACAAGAAGTAAATATTTTTTTTTTCATTTTAAATCTATTCATTGTGTAAATAAGATTATTTACACTATAAATAAAGGGGTTAAATTTTTTACATTATAAATTTTAGGGTTGGTAATTTTTAAACACAGTATGATGATACAATACGAAAACGATATAAGATAAGCAGTTTTATACCGCATGTTTATTATTGGGCCGTAAATAGGTTGACACGAATAACATGAAAATAAACGGTCTAGTTTTATGTTAATACATTTAACACGTTTAATTAAGTGGGCTATAAACGTGCTAATACAATACAACACGAACTTGCTTGCTTATGATATATATAAACCAAAAAATAAAAATATTTCAATTTTCAATATAAAAATATATAACATCCAATCCCACCATTAACACTAAGACTAATCATGTTTAAGTTTAGATATTTTAAGTCTTTGTTAATTTTTTCATGCTTTTTTTTTTAATTTTTAGTTAACTACGCCATAAACGTATCATGTATGTGTTTTTATTGTGTCAACCCATCATGGTCCGATTAATGATCATGTTAATCATGTCATGCGAAGTGTGTCACATCGATTCGTGTTCGTGTTTGAGTTCTTCGCACGTTTATTAATTGTACCGTGTAAGTATTTAGGTTAATCGTGTCGTGCTGTAATTTTGATGGCCGAAATACGACATGCAAATACTAATTGTCAACCCTTAAATTTGTTAGTTATTATAGATATTTTCAAGCGTACTACTTACTACAATTGGTTTTGAACAAATATTACTATAATTTCTGGTTATTTTATAGCTTATGTTTATTTGCTCTTTCTTAATATGAATTGGCAAAAAGATTGGCAAGTCTTACACAAATTTGGGATTGAAAAATAGGATTGACAGTCCTATGCCTCCCTCGAGTTTGGATTAGAGTAGTATTAAACTATAACCCTATCCCTAAATATTGAATTAAAAAGAAAATACATATAAATATAATTGTAACCTATATTTAATTTTATTTAACTAATATTGTAAGATTAACCTAGTTACTATTAACCTTATTATAATCCAAACGAGGCCTGCTGGCTTCGCAAGGCTAAGGGGAAGCTTGCTGAGGTTCGCGAGCTCATCATTGTGGACGTTGACTGAAATTGCGATCACCAGCCGCTAAAATCGTGACCACCAAGGATGTCGTCGTTGCTGGTGACAGTGCACGCTTGAGTCATGAGCGACCTTATGATGGTGCTTAACCACCAGGATGAGTTGATTGATGGCAAATTTTTCAAGGATAGAGGTGGTGAGGACAACCAATCAAGCAGTCGCAGATTGCCATAGCCGATGCGCACTCTCTCAATGTCAGCATCGTGGGCCATTGTCTCGACGTCAACTTCGCAGTGGAGATCATGATTCCAGTAGCAATGGAGATCGCGATAGCGGATGGGCCACTGTCTTAACATCGACAATGCCATTGGCTGTGGAATTGCAACGGAGGTTGGGGCATTGTTGCGACATGGTCTAACTAACCTCCAGTGGCTCTCTTTGTCATGGACCCTATACCCGCCACCCTTCGCCCCACGACCTTACACCCTCCACCTCCACCCCTTCTGTTGGAAGACCCATGTCACCGATGATTTCCCTTCACCCACTAACGAAGGACCTTTTTTTTTTCTTTTTTCTTTTTTATGATTTTAAAAATTTATTTTAAAAAAGGTGAAAATAAAAAGTTATTTTATTTTAAAAAGGTGAAAATGAAAAGTTATAGGTTGAAGGTGAGTTTATTTTTGTTTTTGTGAGGCTTACATTTTGAACCACTGGATTTCAATCTAATGGTTATTTATCAATAAGAATTTTGAATAGGTCTTATCATAGCATTATCCTTTAGTTTTTCATATTAAAATTAATAACATATTTCAACTTTTTTACACTTTATTGCTAATTACTTATTTATCTATTCAAATTTTGACAATCTCTTGTTGTTTTTTTAAAAACTTATACTACTTATGTTTGTTATTTTATTATCCAAACACAGTATGTTAATTTGGCATTTGAATAATAAGTTTACAATTTATTTTAAAATTAAAAATATGAAATTTACTTGTAGGGCATACAATTAATTTTACAATAGTTCACTCTAATTCCAAATCTTGTACTTAAGAAACAAGTTATTCTGACATTGAATCCTATAGAATACAAATTTTGTCTGTTTCAATTTATACCCATTATAATTAAGGAGAATGAGGAAAATGGTAGATTTTTAAAAAAATAGTATGTTTTGAAAATATTTGTAATAAATAGCATATTTGTAATGTAAATAGAATATTTACTTTGTAAATAAGAATTATTTACACTAACAATAGGGTAAATAATTAATTCACACCATAAATCTACAAATGTTCTCAAAATATAATGCAAATTAGTTTTGAAAAAAAATGATATTTACTACAACTTCCATAATAATAATTATATGTGAGTAAAAACAATATTGGAGTCTTGAAGGTGTATTAACTAAATTTTCTATTGATCTTCCAAAAAATGTCTATTGATAAAATGCAAGAAAGTATAATAAATGAGCTATTTTTAGTTTTAAGAAAAAAATATTGATCTATTTTTAGTTTGTGTAAATGGTAGAATTATTGATAAAAAAATTGGATTTATTCAGTAAAAATTAGTTTAGTTAATAAATATGTATTCAATAAATGAATAAAACTTATCAGTTAGTTTAATTAAGAAATATGAAATTTAGCAAATTAAATTAAATGTGTAAGCAATAGTTGAACATAATGTGGGCATTTTAAAAAAAATATATATCCTATAAGTCAATGGATAAATGTCAGAATGGATGATTTTGTCATCTGCAAAAATAAAGTAATACTCCTTTTTGAAAATTCATATTCTATCAAACACATATTTACTTGAAGAAAAAGAAAACCTAGCCAACTCACCCTGACCCTCTCTCTCATCATAGTACTATGGATGAGGGGTTGCCATCTCTTCAACCTGTTCCATGAAGGAAAATAATCTTCACCCTTATTTAGTAAACACGTTTAAAATGGCAGGATGGTTTGGATTTTTCTTTTCACAAATTCAAAGAAATCACATGGTAATTTCCAATTAGTTATTAGGGAGACTTCACTTGCAAAGTACACTATTTGTCACTATGGTAGGTTTGCTATCTTTTTTGAGTGCAGTTTTAGGGGGTGTTTGGCGTGAGTGGTTCCCACCACAATCTTAGTTATGAATAGTAAAAAGTTCTCACATGCTACAGTACAATAAAAAAATTTGCTACAGTAAAAAGTTCTCACATGCTATAGTAAAAGTGGTTCCTACCACTGGTTCCCACCACTCTTCCAAACACCCACTTAGTTATCCTGCACTTTTTACTTGAAATTTGTGTATGATTTTTTTCTCCAATTGATACTTCGATTACATAACATCAACACTATCATAACATATTTTATTTAATTTGAATAGCATTATTAGTTCTGATGTGTATATCAAACATATAATACAAGCAAAAGCTCCTAGATTCACGAAGGTATAGAACATATGACTTAACATGCTTACATACCAACTATTTAATTAAATCTCCAAATAAAAAATAATGAAAATATTTAGACACAAACTTCTAAAAATAGACGTTTTGTATAATTAAACATGCACAGGGTGTTCCCATAGTTACAAGCCTCCTTGATCGTGGTTCGCGAATCCTTTAAGTCTATTGAGCCTTGTTTTATTATTATTTTGATGTGATTTTGTTCATATTTAACAAGCCATAAATGTTTATTATGGGTATGAAGCCCTAGACATAGGACCTAAATTTTTGATGCAATTGAAAAAATAACTATAACATCTTTCTTAAAAAGAAGAATAAACATTGATCAAAACTTTAAAATAGAAATAGTAATTCGTATTAATGAGTCGTATTCGTGTTAACTTGTTTCTTACTCATGTTAGAAAACACAATTTGAACACGACCTATTTATTAAATATGTTTAAAATGTCAACTCAAACATCATCATATATTAATTGTGTTAATCGGGTGAGCTTGCAATGCACATTTAAATTAATCTATTAAATAAGTAATCTATATAATCATAACTTAAGTAACATGATTATGACACATTTAATATGTTTATTATTCAATCTATATTTCTTTTTAAAAAACAAGTAAAACTTACCTATACATGTTAAAATTCATAAGCCACCATATGAACTTTTGTTATATAATTTATAATTAGATCGCAAAGTAACACATAGTTAGTCATGTTAGCTTGTGTAAATTTGAATTAGACCGATCGGCCTAAACACAAGCCTTTAATCTTACTAATCCATTAGTGAGACACATGCTAATTTTATTCGGGTTTCTTTTTATATTGTCATGTCATGATTCAAATTGTCACCCATACTCTTAAAAACAATCTCCAAAGAAATCAAAATACAAAAAAGGAGAAATGCACAAAGATAGTTTATATTAGATTGAAATAGACACTTATGCCTCAACACCTCTTAAATTTAACTTTGTTAAGTTTTAATTTTCAATTTAAAATGACAAAAAGACCCTAATTAATTTTAACCATTGATCTATGTGATTGTTTTTACTTTACAAAAAATGAGACCTAGTGATACTTGCCACTTGCCCCTTGCCACTTGCCAAAGATATCAATGGGGCAGTCAATTTGAGAAATACGACTTTTGTAGCAATGT
Source organism: Artocarpus hirsutus (assembly GCA_946598075.1). NCBI lineage: Eukaryota > Viridiplantae > Streptophyta > Magnoliopsida > Rosales > Moraceae > Artocarpus > Artocarpus hirsutus. The sequence goes on along the minus strand of CAMOHE010044463.1, from coordinate 24,985 downwards.
TTCTCAATCTTATCATCTCTATGAGAAAGTTTGAAACAATATTATAAAGACATAATTAATCATAAGTAGGACTAGCAATATAGGTTGTAACACGACGACATACTTTTTTGCGGGTTAGTGTCAAAAAAATTGACTACAAGTTATTTTAATGTCGACTCAAAACTGACCCGTTAAAAAACAGGTTATGTTCGGTTCAATTTGTCTAACACTAAATTAACCCATTTACTAACCCATGTTTAATTAATTAAATATTTTTAAAAATACTTTTCCCCTATTATATCATTCAAATAAAACACACAAAATGAAACTCTACTCACCTTTTTTCCCTACCAACGCCACCTTCTATCCAAAAAATTCACCCCTACTTTTCCTAAAAAAAAAAAATTTCCCCCGTCTTCTCTCCGATTCTTTTTGCCCATCTTTTCTCTGGACTCTGTCTCTTTACCCCTCCTACCATTGCCTCTCTACCCCTCTCTACCTCTTTAGTCGGCTTCTCAGCCTCTCTGACATTTTTCTTCACCATTGCACATCAGTTTCTTCGCCTATCCCCCATTCTTCTCTCACCATCACTTGTTAATTTAGTCGTCGATGTCTTCCTTTTCTGTCACCCATGACTGCCTAAAGTTTAGGTGGCTTGAGCGGTTTTTTCAACACATAACTTGGGTTTTTTACCTATCTTAATCATAAGATTATAAAATAAATTTTCAAAGTAATTAACATAGACAATAAAAATTAAGCGTGGTCGTTGATAAAAAACAATTCATCAGCATAATTTGAAAGGACAATCTCAAACATTAAATCCAAATACCAATAAAGAAAAATCCAAATTCCAATATCTATTGTCCACAGTTCTAATAAAAGAAACATCCAAATTCCCAAATCTAGGGTCAAACTTCTAATAAAGAAACATCCAAATTCCAAATCCAATGTACATATACTCATTTTGTTTGTGTATGTTTTTGACTCATTTTGTTTGTTAAATTTTTTTGGCTCTATCATGTTAGTCCAAGAATAGCTATTCAAGGGGGGAGGTGAATTGAGTTTTTAAAACTTTTTACAACTATTGAAAAATTTTAGACAAAAATGTTCAAGCGATAAACACACAAACAAAGATATTGAAATGTATATGCAAATACAAATTGCATTAAAGTTAAAGAGTAAGGAAAAGAGATACAAATGCTATTTATAGTGGTTCGACGAAATGCTTACATCCACTATTGCCGAGCAAAAATCTTCACTTGACCCCTTGCAACATACGACAGTCTTTGCAGCACGATCACTCCTTGCACAAAGCTGGTGACTTGCTCTACCCGAGGCTCACTACACCTTCTTACAAAGTGACAATTTTAATGGAGATTGTCTAACCAAGATACCTCCAATTATAAGGCTTGGAAACCTAAAGCTTATTGAGTTGGATATACAAGGATTTTGGTACACTCACAAAATAATCTCTTCAAAAAGAAACAAATACAAGGTAAGGCTTATTTTGAAGGTGTGAGCAATTCTCAAGAAAATATGGAATAAATTTGAGCTCAATAGAATGTGCGTGAAATGTATGCTTTGAGAAGCAATATAAGAATGCTGTCAATAAGTCTCTTGTAATTCTTATGGATTGCACAATGAATAGAGGGGTATATATATCCTCCAAGTGCTTAATTTTAGCTCAAAAACTCGAATTAGATCAAAAAATCCGTTGGAACTGGAGTTCTAATGGATAAAAAACTAGTCGTTATAGACAATTCGATAGGCTGAAAAATAGGTTCGGTAGGCCAAAGTTTGAAAACTTCAAAATAGGACTCCAAAAGACCATCTAATCGGTAGGCCAATATGGCAATTCGACAAGCCAAAACTTCAACCATTGGCAGGTCGAACTTGAAATTCGATAGGCCGTCCGAACCTTTCAAAACAAGGCTTAAAAATCCCTAGATCGGCAGGCCAATACAGGGCATTCTATAGGCCAATGCTTGGCCATCGATAGGGCGCCAGAAATGCTTGGCAATCTGTGATGGCCAAAATTACACAAAAATATGTTCTAAAATCTTGTTTTTGTAAAATCCTGTTTAAGTACTTTATATGCAGTTTTGAAACCTTTTCACACAATAGAACATTTTGAATATTTTGAACACATTTATGTAAAGATTAAAAACTGAAACACCCGTTATTTTAACGGGTATGATTTTTGTAAAATCATATGAATAAAATGTCGCTTTAGTATTTTTACTAAGTCTCCGTAGTAAACATTTAAAACCTATCTATCACTTACTTCTACCAACCTTGTCTCACTACATTAATGCTCAATTAAATAGCATCCTTATCATTTGGAGACATAAAATTAATTCACCTTAACTACCAGCAGACATCGATATGTTTTCTCAGCCACCTTTTTAATGCTTCCTTCATCTTCTTCTACAACTTACCCCATTTGCCCCCTCAATTATGATAACATTATTTTCTAAAAGTCTCCATGGGAGACATGATAATATTTTCTTTTAATGCTCATTTAATTCTCTCCCGCTCCTCAATTATTTTGATGCCTATTTATTCAACCATCACCACTCTCTTCTCTAGTTTCTCATTCTCTCCTTTCTCGCTTCAATTTCTAACTAAAGACACAAGGCATAAAGCTCTCTTTGAAACCACGACAACTATAATTTTCAACCACGTTTGAAGCTGTTTTGGAGTCAATACAAGCTTGATTTTTAACCTGAACTTTGGTGTTTTTCAAAGAAGTTTTGAGGTAGGTTTTCTTTAATTCAAACTTGGCTTTAGTATGTATTTTCTTCATATTTAATGCATGTTTTCCTCACTAATTGCAAGAAAGGCTAGAGATATAGTTTGATGATGATTTTGGTATAAAACTCATAAGAATATATTTATTATGATTATATAATGCATGCTGCCTAATTTGAAATGGTTTTGGAATTTTAAATGAGAATAATATGCTTTAGGTTTAAGAAAAACTTAACATTCCATAAACTTTGTATTATCTCTATGGGGCAGTAGCTCTTTCTAGAAATTCTAGGATTAGATGAAAATAAATTTTGTAAATTGGTTTACATATTTTAAAAGTAGACATCCTAAGCTTTCCAACGAGCTATTATGAGCCTAAATCGGAGTTATATTTTATTTTCTATGAATTTTTCAATTCTCGGGTTGGAAACTAGTAAACCTACCAGTGACAGTATACCACCCGTCTACCTTAAGTAAACTACCAAATAACCCATGTGCTAATTGTATATAGTGAACCCAACTTTGTTCACTTTCTAATCCCTGATTGTCTTGCAACCTTTCGAAGACCATCCTAAGTGATTTATGAATCTTATTAGAAACTAGAATATATAGATTTATACTTAATTCATTTATGAATGTGGTTACATGTTGTGCTTTAGTTTTAATTGTCCTTATGCACACCTTAGGATCAAGGGTGTGTGGAGCTTACGTTAATTATTTGGAGATTAAAAGATTGTTGAGAAGCTTGAAAGGTAGGAATTCTATTACTCATCTTTTGTGAGGTTTTTATAGAATTGAAATTAATTATTTTACCACAAGATATATATATCTATGTTGAACTGCTATGGTATGAGAATTATATATGATACTAAGACATGAACTCGGCCTGTATTGAACAGCGAGGAACATAATGAAATGATATATGTTGTTATAAATTAAAAAGCATGGTCAGAAAAATTGACTCTTTAAGTAATGATTAAACATTGAGAAATGGTGAAACGTGAAGAGGGCGGCGGTTACGTCTTTGGGCACGAATACCCTAAAAAGTAAAATAGGGGGAAGGTGATGACGCTTCTTTGGGTCAAAAGTCTCAGAATGCACTGTACAGGAATCGACTTGGTGAGGACTCGGGGCTTGATGTCCCCTCACCGGAATACCCTCGGAATGTTGGAGAGTGGCCAAGTATGCCCATTTGGGTTTCGATAAATTGAGTGATACTTTATGTAATGTGGATACCTAGGAATAATGATGAATTGTAATATTTATATGTATGTATAAGTATGAAACCTGGTAATGATTAACTATGGTATCCACAAGATATGATCATAATAAACCTCATAATCTAGTATATGATGTAAATTAACTAACCATGCAGATTTAACGTGGTAATGAATAAAACCTTAAGATGAGTAATGAATTTTCCCTACTGAGCATGTTGTCGCTCATTCCCTGTTATGTTCATCTTTTCAGGACTCACTAAGTGTGAGGTGGCTACTAAAAAAATAGTTTGAGAAGCTATGTAGCTATATTACATTGGAATTGCTTTGAATGTAAAGAATGATCTTCATGATAATGTAAGCATCCATTGTTACTTTCTATGATTGTATTAAGATTTGTTGAGGGTTGAAATGATGATGATGGCAGTTGTATATTATTAAAATTTAAGGTGCTATATTAAACTGTGGTTTATTTATTTGTTTATGTTTTTATTTTAATTTGAGAGTTTTTATTTAAGTCCCGGGTAAATTACTTTGATGATTTATATTTATTTTCTAATCTTCATTTTATTTAATAAAAACTGTTAACCCCCACTTAGGGGTGTTACAAAAACATTTACGAATGCATATGTGTGTGCGCGCGCGCGCGCGCGCGCACGCGCGTGTGTGTGTGTGTGTGAATTTGAGCTTTTATTTGACCATATTTTCATTTAAAAATCACTCACTTACATTTGGACTAAAAACTAATAAAGTTTTGTAATCTTCAAGTCTATGTGAGTCCACTTTTTGCTGCGTTCATAGCTCTAAACATCTTGAATGTTTCATCACTTGATTTTGCTTGAAACTTAAGCTTTGCAATACTCATGAATTTCATTAGCTCAAAAATACATATTTGCACATATATGTAAAAATTATATTTGATATCATCAAAACTAGTTTAAAAATGCTTTATGAAACCATGGAGCCAACATATCATATGCTAAGTTTTTTTTTTGTTTTTTAAGATGATTAATGAAAATATGGAGGAGTCGAGCAAAAATGTTGAACTTAAAGATAAAGATCAAATGCTTGTAGACTTGGAAAGTGATGATGATACTGATATTGAGATTGAACAGAGTGTTGTAGCTGAAAATGACTCTTTACAACCATTGTTGAAGAAAAGATTAAAGTCAAAAGTTTGAAAATTCTTCAAAATGCTTTCTTTGGGTTTTAGATGGAAAGATTTGAAATGCTTCGAGTAAGTATGGAACAGGTAACATGAAATGTCATATTAAAGCATGTAAGAAAAGAGGTACTTGTGGTAACGGTCAAATGCATATTTCTTGTGATTCTATCGCATTTCTTGAGTCTTCCAAGTTTGATTCTGAAAATGGCGTGAATTGGTAGCTTTTTGTATTATAATGCATGATTTGCCATTCCAATTTGTTAAGTATAAGGGTTTGACAGCAATGCTACAGTATTTGTATCCTGATGTAGAATTGATTCCTATAAACACTGCTAAAGCTGATTGTCTTAAGATGCATCAAAGGGAAAAAAACAAGAATTAAGAACATGGTGACTTCTTGTCCTGGTAGAATATCATTGACACATGATTTATAGAGTTCTTTGTCTAGTGATGGATATTTGTATCTTACTACTCACTCTATTGACAAAAAATAGAAGTTACAAAAGAGGATATTAAACTTTTGTAATATGCCTCCTCCACACAACGGTATTACACTTTTTGAAAAGATTTATTCTTTGTTGCATGGTGATTGGAACATTGAGGGAAAGATTTTTACTATTACTTTGGATGATGCCACTTTTAATGATGTTTCCATGGATTCATTGTAAACACAATTGAATTTGGATGGTTTGTTGCCTTTGAAGGGAGAATTCTTTCATTTGAGGTGTTGTGCTCATATACTGAATCTAATTGTACAATATGGTTTGAAAATGATTGATCATTTGATTGAAAAGATCTAAGATACCATTAAATATGTAAAAGCATCACAAATAAGGAGACACAAGTTTATGAAGTGTGTGAAGTTGGTGTGCTTAAATGTGAAGAAAGGATTATGTCGAGTGTAGTAACTATATGGAATTCAATTTATCTTATGCTTGATAGAGCTCTCTTTTTTCGACATGTTTTTCAACATTTAGAGTTGAGTGATTCCAACTACAAGCATCACCATTCTACCGATGAATGGGTAAGAGTTGAGAAAACTCACAAGTACTTGAAAGTTTTTTATGATGTAAAGCTTGTATATCCTGGCAACAAATACACCACTGCCAATTGCATTTTCCAAAAATAATAAACTGCTATGTGACATTGAAAGGAGCCTTGGAAAGTGATGATGATTATTTGAGAGATATGACATTGGAAATGTGGGCCAAGTTTAAAAATATTGGTCAGCTTTTAGTCTTATTTTGTCTATAATAGTGGTCTTTGATCCTCAGGATAAGATGCAATTGGTTGAGTTTGGCTACAAGAAAGCATTTTGGGATAATTCATTTGTGTTGGCATCAAAGCATGACAAGTTGGAGCTTCTTTTTGAGGAGTATAAAGCTAAGTGTGAGGAAGACACAAATGTAGGTGTATCACCATCTACTTTAAAGAAAGCAAACAAGAATAATTCAACACCAACTGTAGATGTTGACCATGAAGATGAATTATTTAAGGTAATAGTTGTTTTATATATTTTTTAATATTGTTCACTTTGAAATCTGCATATAAGTTTTTTATAGGGTCTAATTTGTTTTTAATCTTATGTAGGAATTTGATGATCTTGTGATGATGACTTCTCCGATGCCCCTAAAAATCTCAATTACAGCTTTACTTGGAGGAGCCTAGGATAAATAGGATTGCACCTTAGGATATTCTTGCATTTTGGAAGACAAATCAGTTTCGTTGGCCTATCCTCGCTATGATGGCTCGTGAAATATTAAGCATTCCGGTGTCAATAGGTGCATTAGAATTTGCATTAGTAATGGTGGTCATGTATTGGATCAATTTCGAAGCTCACTTAAGTATGAAACTATTGAAACAATTGTTTGCACCAAAGATTAGTTATTTGGAAATTAAGGTAAAGCGTTTAGACTTTTATTAATTAATGAGTTTAGTTAATTTTTTTTTGGTTATAATTGCTTCTAATATTATATATTTTTTAATGTTCTTGATTGTTAAATTAGGTGATCAAGACAAAGCATTATATGAGGATATGGAGGAAGTCACACAGAATGTAGTTGATCTTTAATGAGGATTTTCAAGTGTCAAACTAATTTGCTCTTGACTTTGTTTTAGACTTTGTTATTTTGTTTGCTTATTTTGTTTTGGATTTGTTATTTTATTATATGTTTTTGAAATTCAAGGACTTAATTTGTTGTTGTTGTTGCAGTATATAACTCATTTGATTTTATAAAAAATTGCTATATGTTTGTTCTTATGTTATATTAATGTAAATTCAAAGCTCAAAAAATGGTACTAGTAGGTATGGGTCATAGGCTGGTTTTGTGTCATTGGCGGGTTCATGTCATTAATGGGTTGGTGTGGATTGGTAGGGTCATAGACCCTATAGGCGGGTCGTGTCATTAGCCGTTTCACAAGTTGCATATAAGGAACAAGTTGACATGGGTTGTGTTCGTGTCAACTCATTCCAAAACAGGCTGTGTTCGGATCAAGGATTCTCAACTCGTTTATATCATGGGTCGTATTAGTGTCAAGGTAGTTTCTATAAAAATTGACCTTTAATCCGACACGAACATGACCCGTTTGACACGAATTGCTATCCTTAGTCATAAGTATTTGAATTAGATTTATGTAAGTAAGTGTTATGTAAGGGTATTATAACCTTTTTTGGTTAAAAAAGTGTTATATATCAAAAAAGAAAAATAAATACTGAGACATAACAATGATAAGAAAGAAATCGTCTACTTCCTAATTGCCTTGCCCTTAATAGGTTCAGGGCAGTGTGGGTCAACCCAAAACGCGTACGTTCATCTGAATACAATAATTAAAAAAAACTCAATCTTTGCTGAATCAGACTTCTCTCTCGTCCGCCAGAATTTCTAACTCTCTCTCATCTGCTTCTCCGGCCAATCTGCCACTGTCGTCTGCCGCCGTCACCGTTTTCCTCCGTGCGACCGACGGAATCCGTTCGTCCTCCGTCCGACGCCGTCCGTCCGCTTGCTGTTTGTCAGTCACCTCGCTACAAGGTTAGTATTCATTTGGTTGGTTTCCTTTGTCTGTTAATTGGTGTGATTTATGGATTTTTTCGTAGTTAAAAAGCCCTAGAAAGAATGCTAGATCAGTATTCAGGATTGGAATTCTGACGGGATTTTGTATTTGAACCTGTGCTCTGCAAAATCATCATATATTACGTTTTAATTTTTTTGGAATTTTTTAGATTTTTTAATTTATTATTTATTTTTTATCATGCTCTCGCATTGAATGCTTCTTCTCCTTCTGTTTAAATTTTTGCTCTGTGTAACTTGGAAAATTTTTTTTTTTCCTTCAACTTTCACCTGGGAGTAAATATTGATTTATGCACAAGCGGTGAAATGTCAGTTGGTTTTTCAGACAATATGTGTATAATGATTTAAAAGCTGTTTATAAGAAAAATATGTACTTAAATGTCTGTCCTAGGATGCGTTTATCGTTCAAGACCACACGCGTATCATGAAATGCCTTTAACAATGAAAAGAGAGAATTCTACATTCGATGAACTAAATTAAACAAACTAAAGAAAAAAAATACAATTTTCAAGCAAACCAAAAAAAGAGAAAAATAGTTGAGAAAAAGATGTGGTTGATGTGTGATTTATTGGTCGGAGAATGATAAGGTTTGATAAATGACGTAGTAATGCTTATGCCAGCCTCAATAGTCAATACTCCAAAGACAGCAATTTAAATTTTGAAGTAGTTAGTGGAGAGAGTACTTAAATGTAAGTTGACTTATCAAAGTGTATCTTACTCCAAAGACAGCAATTTGGATTGGAAAAATAAGATGGCAGTATTTGTTTTGGTTGGAAAACCAGAGGGTATATTCATGAAAGGGATATCTCTACGCGTGAGCTACAAGGCATCAAATTTTAGTTCTACTACTATAGTTGGTTCAAATTTTAATTTAGTTCCCTGCAATATTAATTTGATAGCTTGTAGATATGGACTATCTCATTGCAATTATATAGGATCCAAAGACATATGACTTACATCTTCCCTCTCCCTTAGTTTATGGCGTTGAAAAATCAAATAGTGTTTATACAGAATTCATTCAATATTGTTGAATGGGAATGTTGAATAGAAGTGTTGAATGGAAGCTTGGAATGTCAATGGTGTTCTCACACTTTTTAGAAACTCATCCATGCAAAAGCTTTCAAGTTCAACGATCGACTCAAAACATGAAAATAGAAATAAATTGTGCTCATTTTCTTGGATTACTTTTATTTATTTTGTTATGCCTTTGAATATGATTTTTTGTTATGTTATGGGGACTGTAATTTAAATTTGTGTTCTTAAAAATTGGCCCAACATGTGGATTGTGGATTGGTTGCAGTGAGTGGGTGCATATTCCACTTTGTAAATTGGAATATGGAAATGTGATATAGGATTCAATCCCTTGGTATCCAAAGATGTGCACACTTAAAGCATCATACTTGTGGAGACGATTTTAAATTTCTTGCAAAAGCAATTAGTAATTTTGGTAAATATGTCCACCACTTCATTGTTGATCATGATCTACAACAATCTCCTAAGAAGTTGCGGTTATAACTGATAAGTCAACCATTAAAGGAAGAATGAGAGTAATTTACTCAATTAGCTTCCTTGAATTTTGAACCATTCCTCAATCACATGCATCCTTTATTATTTTGCACCAACCAAGTTGTACTAAGCTAGCTAGCTCTTCTCTCTCTCTCTCTCTTTCTCTCCCAACATTTTGGCCCTAAACTGGAGGCCGATTATAGGAAAATAAAAACGTACTTCTCAAATTTGCAAAGACATAATTAAACATCAAAATTAACTTCAAACCTAGATAGGAATTTCAGTAGCTGCAGGCTTTATGAGCTGCATATTGGGTTTTCATCTTATCAGAGCTAGAGTCTGGTTTGCAATGTGCGAAGGTCCCTCTTCTAACACCCAATTCTGGTTTGGTTGTTTGGAAATTTGAACACCCAAAAATGTCCATAACATCTATTAAAAAAAAAGAAAAAAGATAGATGAAGACTGTGTTTTTGTCCTTTCAGGGTAGAAATGAATTCTTCCTCTCTTCCAAACAATAAAAAATGAACAACGTTAAGCTGCAAAAAGGAATTTTAAATTAAAAAAAAATTTCAGTTTAGTTCTTAAGAAAATGGGGTAAAAAGTTTCCAGGTCTTGGGTTGGTTGCCCTAATGACCCGTTGGTTTTTGATTGCGCTAGGCCATTTATTGAATGGTGCGGGTTAATGCAGCACGGTGCAGGTTAGTATTCCTACGTGGTGGAGAGATTTGGACTTGCTATAGTTTAATATTAAACCTTTGTTTGTTATGGTGGAGGTGAGAGTAAAAGGGTTTTAGTTGTTTAATTGCAGGAAGATCCAGAACCTTTCTTTCTTATCCTTGCTCAATTTGTCAATGGCGACTCTCTTTTGTAAAAAATCTTCCAATTTTCACCGCATTTATCACTCTCTTTGCTTCCACACCTTGTCTCGATGCTCCTTGACATTGCCGCCATTATTGCCACTCCACGGGGGGCTTCAACGTCGAGGGCCTCTTGCTCTTCTTCAGTCAGTGCGTAATTTCTCATACTCATTTCACTTCAGTCGGTGGATTCTAGAAAGAAAATAATTTTACGTGATCTTTGAATTTCCCAAGTAAAATTCACTCAAAAAGCTCTTTATGGCTTTAAAATTTGAAGGTACTATTACCTCGAGGGCTTGGAACACAAACTTTGGATTCATATCAGAGATGTCAATTTTCTACAACCTGTGAAGCTAACGTAAATTCTGGAAACGAAGCATCAAAAATACAAGGAGAAGTTAATTTTGGTAAAGAAGAAAAGTCTGGTGAATCTCATCAAAACAGTAATAATGCTGGGAAAACCATCCGAGGAGGGGTAAATATTTAGTTTTTATGGTGGATATATAGAGTCTAGAAATGGTCAAGGATTGTCCTATTTTATAACATGTAGAAATAAGAGATGTAACATGACATTTATTTTATGCAACAAGCATGACTATAAGAAATTAGTTATTTGAGACTAGTATTACACCTTTAAAATAATGTTGTTGAGGAGAATAAATGTCATGTTAAATGAAATAAATATCATGTTACACCTCTTGCTTCCACATGTTATGGAGGATTGTCCTTCACTATACAAACCTTGTAGAGTTTTTAGCTGTTTAACTTGTTTTCAAAGCAATGGCCATTTTGACCTTATTATGTTGATTTTTTTTTAAAATTTTTCATTTATTTATTTCTTTTTCTTGCAGCCAGTTTCGTGGTTGAGTTTTCTTTTGTTGATAGCAACAGGAGCAGGAATTGTCTTCTACTACGACAAGGAAAAGAAAAAACATATTGAAGGTAGACTACTATGGTGAGTAGGATGTTTGTTAGCTGTGTACTGAGCGGAGTCTCATGAGATGAATAAAACTGATTTAATTATGGTTTTAATTCATTCCTAAAACTCAACTTAGATGTATATACAAAGCTGTTGGTATTTTGTGTGCATGAGTTTGCTCTAGTTTGCGAACACTTGAGCAGTGATGGTTGCATATTCGATCTGTAGTGGTGACTAGACTTTGTTTCAATTGTGTTTATGTAAAACATCGAAAACTTTTCAAGAGCCGCTACAATTCATGGTTTGAGATGTTATTCGTAACTTTGATGTTACCAAAATGGTGTTGGTGGTTGTTTAATCTAGATGTTACATGATTTGTTATTTTCTTTGTACTAGTATTTCACTGTTTCTGTGCTATGTTTTCCTGTATTTATTTGTTACAGAAATAAATAAGGCTTCTGAGGAAGTAAAACAAGGACCATCTGTGGGAAAAGCTGCCATTGGGGGCCCGTTTAATCTTATTAACCATGAAGGGAAGCATGTAACTGAGAAGGATTTCGTGGGAAAGTGGAATTTAATTTACTTTGGTTTTACTCACTGCCCAGACATCTGCCCTGATGAGCTACAAAAGTTAGTTGCTGCAATTGACAAAATAAGTGAGTTGTTGTGTTTTTGTTTCAGGGCTCAAGTTACAAAATACGCATTAATAATTTCAAGCAGATCACATTCTCATTATCAAAATACTGTAACACGAAATTTATTTTTGAAACTAATATTCAAGATAACAAATGGACATGTGTATATGTTGCATCTTCTATATGACTAATTCTGTTCTTATGACAGTATTTTTCAAGTACACTATACCTACTATTGTGGGGAGTATTTTTCATAATGGGAAAACCATCTCAAATTTATACCCCCTTCAAAACAAAGCGCCCAACCAAGAAGGCTGATAAGGATGTCTGAGATGACCAATCCAAGAAGACGTAGAAGACCAATTCGAAAAAGTCACCAAATAGGTCAAGAAGACCAATTTGAGAAGGCCAAGGAGACCAATCTGTGAAGGTCACCATGTAGCCGAAAAGGTAGGCCGAGAAGACCAATCCGAGAAGGCCTAGAAGACCAATCGGAGAAGGTCATGAAGTAGGATGGCTGAGAAGACCAATATGAGAAGCCCGAGAAGGCCAATCCAAGAAGGCCTAGAAGACCAATCCGAGAAGGTCACCAAGTAGGTCAAGGAGACTAATCTGAGAAGGCCTAGAAGACCAATCTAAGAAGGTTACCAAATAGGTCGAGAAGGATGGTCGAGAAGACCAATCCAAGAAGGTCGAGGAGGCCCATTTGAGGTCACCATGTAGGCCAAGAAGGTAGGTTGAGAAGACCAAACCGAGGTCACCAAGTGGGCCAAGAAGGATGGCTGAGGAGACCAACCCGAGAAGGTCACCATGTATGTCGAGAAGGTACGCCGAGAGACCAATCTGAGAAGGCCGAGAGACCAATCTGAGAAGGTCGAGGACACCAATCTGAGAAGGCCATCGACTAAGCCGAGAAGGTCAATCCAATAAGATAGGACAAGAAGACCACCAAACAAGTCCATTAGGTCCAACTAAGTTCCGACTAGGATCCGTTCGAGCAGGATCAATCCGTCAGACCAAGTCCAGAGTAGGCTATGGCCAACTAGAGAAGATCAGGTTCTGGCTACAGCCCACTAAGTCTAAGACGAAGAGTCCAAAAAGTTATGGCTAACTAAGAGGCCTCAGGTCCGACGAAGAGTCTGACCAGGTCCAAAAAGGCTACGGATAACTAGAGAACACCAGGTCCTGGCTATGGTCAACCAGGTCAAGGATGATGAGTCCAAAAAGGCTACGGCCAACCAAGAGACCTCAGGTCAGACGAAGAGTCCGACTAAGTCCAAGAAGGCTACGATCGACCATAGAAGACAGGTCCCGGCTACGGCCAACCATGCCCAAGACTGACTGTTTAGAGAGGCTCATGGAAACATGTGTTCTGACTACATCAAAACTTTGGTGTTGGTGACCCCCACCCCAAAGTTGGAAGACCATCTGAAATCCATGCCCCCTTTTAAATCTAGCGCCCGACCAAGTACGTCGAGAAGAATGTGTGAGTAGACCAATCCAAGAAGGCCTAGAAGACCAATTTGAGAAGGCACCAAGTAGGTCTAGAAGGATGACTAAGAAGACCAATCCGACCTAACCAAGGTCACTATGTAGGTTGAGAAGGTAGGCCGAGAAGACCAATAAATAGGCTAAGAAGGATGGCTGAGGAGCAATCCGAGAAGGCCGAGGAGACCAATACGAGAAGGTTACCATGTAGGCTGAGAAGATCAATCCAAGTAGGTTGAGAAGACCAATATGAGTAGGTCACCAAATAGGATGAGAAGACCAATCTGATAAGGCTTAGAAGACCAATTTGAGAAGGTCACCAAATAGGTCGAGAAGGATGGCCGAGAATACCAATCTGAAAAGGCCGAGGAGACCAAGCCGAGGTCACCATGTAGGCTGAAAAGGCTAATTCGAGGTCACCAAGTATGTTGAGAAGCATGGCCAAGAGGGCTAATTCGAGAAGGCCGAGTAGACCAATCTGAGGAGGTCACCATGTAGGTCGAGACGACCAATTCGAGAAGGCCGAGGAGACCAATTTGAGAAGGCCATTGACTATGACGAAATGGTCAATCCAGTAAGGTAGGACGAGAAGACCACCAAACAAGTGTATTAGGTCCAACCAAAATCTGACCAGGATCCATCCGACCAAGATCCGTCGGACTAGGATCAATCCGATCAAGATCCGTTCGACCAGGATTTGTTCGACTAGGTCCAGTCCAACCTTTGTTTGACCAGATTTCATCCTACTAGATCAATCCGACCTAGCCAAAGCAACCATGACCTGGCCCTACGATACTTTTAAGATGGTTAGATGCTGACCAAATCACACAGTAGTAGATTTTACCCAAAGACCACCATGTGGAACTATTTCAGCCCTTCGTTGGGCAATTCTCTTTTTCCAAAGATCGTGAGACCTGTTGTTAGCCACCTAGGCCCATACACCCGGGTCACGGGCCAAACTTGGTCTACACATGGATCCAAACTAAACTCTATTAATAAGAGCATCAACTCCACCATAAGGTATGGGCATTCTTTTCTTGTGTACTCTGCCTCTCCCCTTGCTCTTTTCAATTCAAACACCGATTTTAGCGTTGGAGTACCCTTGGTAGACACCAGTATGGTGTCTGCTTACTCAGAGGCCTTCTTTTCTTCTGAAGATTTGAGTAGACCTGGTAGAGCCGGACAAACTAGGAAACTCGATCATCGTGCGCTACCGCACGTTGTGTTGTGCCGGTCTTAGGCATCAACACCTGCACTACATTATCTCTTAAAGTCTGTGAACCATCATTATGATGTAGTGGAAAAGCATATGTAACTTCCTTAATAGCTCTGTTTGCAGCGGTTGGGAATTTGGATGAGAGTTCAAGGCCCTTCTTCTTCTTTATTTCAGCAATATGTCAAAATAACATGTTTCTTTGTGTACTCTCGCTTATTTTATTTATGGATTGACTATGATGCAGAACAAAAGGCAGGAATTGAAGTTGTACCTGTGTTCATCTCTGTTGATCCTGAGAGGGACACTGTTGAGCAAGTCGGTGAATATGTCAAAGGTGAATTTTGAAATAAGAATTTTATTTTTTTATTCGACCTAGTGCCATTCAATGAATCAATATCTTTTTTTTTTTTTTACTCTTCAGAGTTCCATCCAAAGTTAATTGGGTTAACTGGCAACTCGGATGAGATACGGAATGTTGCTCGTGCATATCGAGTGTATTATATGAAAACGGCAGAGGAAGACTCCGATTACCTTGTTGACCATTCTATAATCATGTACGTATCAAGTTTTTCATGCTTTGTTTGCTGGTTTTTGCGTGTTATATACATCTGCTGACGTTGAGTTCTTATAGATGTAGTAGAAATTGACTTTTTCTGGCTTGAATTTAATTGCCATTCAACTTTGTTCTACTTAAAATTTTAAGGGAAGTGATGGCTGAGTGATTTTCTTTTTCCCTCGTGATTATAGAATTTTGTAGCGCTTTTATTATTTCCACTTCTACTTGTCGTCGTTCGTCACAACATAGTTTTTTTTTTTTTTAATTGCATTTATTGGTTCGTAGTCCTAGTTAGGGGTCTAGAACTTTTGGAGCATTTAATATTTGCATCTGCTGAAGAACTTTGTCCTAGTTAGGTTCAATGACCTTGTTGAGCATTGCTGCTGGCTTTTACGTCAGTGTTTTCCGCACATGCGAACATTGTTTGTATCTGTTTAAGCATGGTATTCTATGTTATTTGCTGTTTTAATTATTGGTTATCTGAATCATTGCGTTCTTAATATTAGTCAGATGATTTGTTACTTACATGAGAATCTACATGGAATCCTCGTGCAGGTACTTGATGGGTCCCGACATGCAGTTCGTAAAATTTTTTGGCAAGAACAATGATGTCGATTCACTAACCGCTGGTATAATCAAGGAGATAAAGAACTACAAGAAGTAGAAATCCTTTTCTTATTTTTTCAAAGTACTTCCGGATAATTATTCCTTATCCATGGAGGCCATCCTGGATGCTAAATGATTTTTTCCTTCGAATTGATTTCTTATTTAAGTTAATAAATTTGGATGCATTCACAGTTCAAAATAGTACTGAGAGCATGAGGCATTTGTTTCGTTACTTCGTAGTTGCAGACTATAGTAGGATTTTATGCGATACTGCGACCCAATTTTCAGAAATATATGGTTGTGTAATCAGCATGATTGTTTATTCTGTTTTTCTATTAATTTTTAATATTATTTATTTTTTTACCACATCATAATTTGATGCATAATCTTGTGGCATTGTATAATTTGTTATCCGTGTCTTAGATTTTAATCAAATATTATATGTCTACGAACAAGTAGAATATATTTGAAGAAAAAATTTTCTGGTGGCTAAATCAAAGGTGCATATGAGAAGTCAAGGGAACCCATAAGTACGGATGTATTTGAGGAAAATTAGTTCGACATAAGGTTAATTGCAGAAAAAATATATATTAGAAGATAGTAGTTGAGAGAGTTGTGCAAAAATATTATTTGTGGGAAAATATTTGGAAAAAGTTATTTTAGTGACACAATGAGAAAAAAAAATTATATAAATCAATTTTGATGCATTGAGTATAGGATAAAATAGGTTAGTTTTTCCTGAAAAAGGCTAAAATGTAGATAGAAATCTTCAACTTTACAGCAATAATAATATAGAAGGTATGCATTTTTTTGTCCATGTGATCGTATGCTTTATATGTTATCATGTTGTTTGTGAAAGAATATATAAACATTGTATTTTAACATGTGCATAGTACATTCATTGAGCATGCTTTTGATAAATAAGTAAATCAAAGATTAAAGATTTAGCATTCACCAATTCACAATGATTACAATGACCAGATTGTATGACTTCTGCAAAAGTCCACCTGTGGAGGAATTGTAGTTGTCGGGCTAAACAAGTCGGTTTAGGGCTTGTCTCTTTAATCCACTGCTTAGTCCGGCTCAGGAGCTTTAGACAAATGCAACATTTTGGAACTTTGGATTAAAATCTGCACAAGAAAAAAAAAAAAAAAAAAAAGAACTATTTAAAAGAGTCCCACACTGCCACAATAGTTTATTTAGTGTGCTTCCCAATTTGTCCCCTTCTCCTAAGACAACTAAGACACATTCTGTCATCTTCTATGGATTTAAAATTTACATAGTAAATTTTAAATTTACTACACTTATCTTAACTAAGACAGGTACATTATGTGTAACTTGTAAATTTAGAATTTATAAGGTATTCGTAATTTACTAGTTAACTATTGATGTTGGAATTTATAATAGAATATGATTATATTAATTCACCATACTTATCTTAACTATGTGCAACTTGTAAATTCAGAATTTATATGGTAGCTTTGTAATTTTTAGCACTCATCTTAACTAAAACACGTTCATTATGTGAAACATGTAAGTTTAGATAACAAGTAAAAACACATATGACATTTATGTTATAGTATGATCAATGCAACATTTATTAAACATTTACCATTAAAAAACACTTAATATGAAATAGATAAAAAAGAATGATTAGAGAGATATAGAATTTGTTTTCATCTGTGAATGTAAATGTCATCTGTGAATGTATTATTTACCATATAAATGCTAAATTTATTGCAAAAAAACATGTATTTAGTAAATGATAAATATATACAAGCATCACAGAACATAAATCTAGACTTGAGATGACAAGTGAGAAAACAGAGAAATTGAAAACAAATTGTTGATTAATTTAGGGTATTTTAGTGTTATGATTGGTGCCCTGACAGATAAATACTTTAGGTGTATTTACAACATTTTTTTATAAAATAAATAATAATGCAAATATTAGATATATTAATGATGGTCTTCATATTACTATCATATTAATGATTGTATATTAGCAAATATGATCCGAGACTATTAGAACTAAATCTTAGAATTGGGCATATATGGAGTTTATATTCGAAAAGATCCAATTTAGACATTAATAGTCTAAATTATATAGTCCGTAGTTTATGTATAAAGCTGGGCACTTTATAGATGACAAGGTTGTAATGGGGATCTACGTCCAATTGGGGAGGCCAATTATCTTGGTCGTCAGAGCGGATTGACTCTATAGTAGACACATTGGTGTGGTAGATCTAACGGTAGTCACACGTTGGACTGGACCTAAAGTTAAATCAATTTAAGAATAATTCTGTTTAGCTTGAAATCAATTCTTTTTTGATAATTAGTTATGTGTTAATCCTGAAGTGGACTCATGACTCGATGTTTGTAGGTTGTATCTTTTGATATGCTAAAGGTTGGAGTTCTGATGAATGTAGGCTCTCTTGTTTGTATGTTGGAAATGTAATCTATATTTGATAAGAGCATAATCTACAGACATGGAATCTATGGCTCTCTAATACAAAGTCAATGTTATTCTTTCAAAGGCATTATTTGGGTATTGGAAAATATAAAGAGGCCTTAGTCATTTGGATACATATGATAAATGGATAATATTCCTTTTGTATGTGTTATAAAAGGAATGAATTTTCTGATAGTGAAATAATAAAACTTTGAGATAAAATAATCGAAAGGTAAAACAGAACTTAGTCCGTCATCTGATTATAGATAACCTATAGGGACACACATAATATGAGAGTCATGAACATGAATTATATTTTAGAAGTTTCGTAATACAGTATATTATCAAAAGTGTAGCTTCGGGTCTATAGTGGAGTGACACCAAAGTTAATAATTAAACAGATAATTAATCAGAGATTAATTTATCTATTATTATTGAAGCTTGATGATATATATCCATAGGGTCCCAATGCAAGCTCATGAATACCTCCGTGATAGATCGAGCAAGTTTGGATTACCACAGTAAGATAAAAGTATACAAAAGTCGGGCCACTGGGCTTGATGGGACGCATGGGCCTTAGTCTAGTTGGACTGCTAGTGGGCATAGACATACTAGGGAATGGCGCCATATCTGCTTTATCTTGAAGAATTAATTCAATTTAAATTGATAATTAGGATTTTGGATAATTAATTATTTAAATTATATATTTGAATAATTAATTTAGATCCTCGTTCAATTAGAATTATGGATAATAGATAATTATTTATAATTATTTAAATTAGAAGACTATCTTAAATAATTGAATTCTAATTTAAATTGAATTGTTTGAATGGGAATTATCCTAGATGATGTAGATAATCATAAGTCCCTACATTGTAATTGGTTGAAAAATTGTCCGCTGTAGGGCTGGCGCCAACTAGAGGGTGAGGAAAGAGAAGATTTATCTCCTAATCGTGATAGACTTCTAACTACTCTTACTCATTCTATAAATGGGAACCTAGGGTCTTCTTTATTCTAAGACTACCTTAGTGCAAATTAGAGAGAAGAGCTTGGATTACTAATCTTTAGTAAGCCTAGTTCTAAAGCACTTCAGTAGTTGAAAAGAGTGTAGCTATGGTAGAGATTTGTCAAGTTGTGCCCACACACACAACAATCTGAAAGAAAGAATAGCATTGAAGATCTTGTGATAGGGATTCGTTCTTAAAGAATTGTTCAGTCAGAAGTGTTATTTCCAGTCTTCAACCGGTACGTTAAATAATAAGTGCCTAATTTGATATATTTTCTAAATTAATTTTCCCATAAATCTTTGCTTATTTTTTGAGTATTTTGTGTTTTATTATGTGATTTTGTGTCCTATATGTATCTAAAGGTGAAGAGATGAAAGTGGATGAAAATGGAAGATTTAGAGTCCAAAGTTTGCATTTATTTAGTTTGGAAGATTATCGGGGGGCTAGTTGTTTTGGAAATATTTGGGCTAAAATCAACTTTTTTGGCTGAATTGTAGTACGCCTCCATGCACATCCTAGATGCCCAGCACAAAGTAATTTCGCACATGGACGCGAGAGGAAAATCATGGCCCCTCACATCCCATGCTTTATGGCTCCAAATTTGACCCAAATTGGTCCAATATTGCCCATATTCATCTCCATACAAAAATCCATAAATACTTACTAAAGACATCAGTATTATATCAATATTTCAGTCTTTCATTTTGTGTTTCTTAAGCTTAGAAGATGAAGAAAAAGAAGAAAAAAAAGAGGAGAGGTTTTGGTGGTGGCTCAAGGAATTTTATCCGTGTGGAGAATTCTTTGACGCTATAATTGTTCTTTTCTTCATTCCTTCTTTATTTTCTTTTCAATTATGTTATTTTAGTTTGCTTTTTGTTATGATTAATTTGTAAAATTATTTTCTAGTTTTTCAATTGAGATTGTTTATGTTCTTCTATTTCTATCTCTTATGATTTTTTCCTTGTTTTGTTTGGACGCACAGCTAAATATGACTTGAGAATTTTCTATTGCTAAATTAGAATGCTTGATCCGTAATTATCTTGTTATTACAATCATTAGTAGCGAATTGTGGTCATTGATTATAGTCAAGTTTTCATATGATTGCATGTAGAACATAACCTAGGTTAAATAATCTAAGCTTGTGTGATTATTACCTTGATGAACCTATATTTTTCGCAACTTTATGCTTCCATTAGATTAAATTCAGAGAGCTTGTTCTAGGTTGTTCAATGGGAAGAGGTTTAATAGAGTGCTTGTCTTAATAAATCTAAACGGTACGAAAATATTGGGATAACAAAGCTTGTTGTTATCTACGGTTGTTAGTGTCTACAAGAAATTGGAGATAATATTACGCATTTATTATGATTTCATTTTCTAGAGGTAGAGATTGATCCTTTGGTCAGTTTCACTATTATTGTTTACAACCTTTTGGATTTTATTTTATTTTGTTTTTATTTATTTGTTTAATTTAATTGTTCAATTTAATTTTAAAGTAATTTAGTGAATCAAAACCAACCCCTGCATTTTATTTAAGTAAGTGAATTAATAATTAATTAGTTAAGATCAATCCTTTATGGGAATGACCTTCACTTGCTACTAAACTGAATAGTGACTAATTAAAATATGGTTTTAAATTGGCAGTCCATTAGGAATTCATTAATCTTGGCACCGTATCGTTGAGGATTGATTTCTAAATTAATTGGTTAATAATTTTACTTTCTTTTTAGTTTTAGTTCTTAATTTGGTTTTTGTTTATTTTTCTTTCAGATTTGCTCTTTGAATGTCAATAGATGAACGACTTCAAAGGACTAGAGATTACGTGCAATCTTCTACTAGCATTAAGTGTAAGCTAGACTCATCTTCTTCCTCATCTAATGATCCTTCTAAAGACTCGGTTCATTTGGAAGAAGACATGGCTATGAACAACTGTATGCTCAAGGAGTTGGTAGCTCCTATTCTTGATCAACAACCATTTTGCATTGAGCTTCCCAATCTTGTGGCTCCTTTTGAACTTAAGTCGAGACTAACTCATCTCCTCCCCACATTCCACGGCTTTTTTGGTAAAGACCTACACAAGCATCTCAAAGAATTCCATGTGGCATGTTCTATCATAAGACCAACTGGAATATCTGAAGATCAAATTAAGCTAAGGGCCTTTCCTTTGTCTCTAGCAGACTTCAATTAGGAATGGCTATATTACTTACTTTTTGGCACTATTATCACTTGGAATAAGATGAAAAGGCTATTCTTGGAGAAATTTTCCCCCATATCTAAGGACACAACCATAAGGAAGGAGATATATAGAATTCGACAACACAATGGAGAGTCGCTTTATGAGTATTATGAGCGCTTCAAGAAATTGTGTGCTAGTTTTCCTTACTATAAAATTAGTGAGCAACTCCTAATATAATACTTTTACGAGGGACTTTTGCCAATGGGTAGGAGTATGATCGATGCTGCAAGTAGAGGCACACTAGGTGATAAGACCCCGGAAGCCACAAGAGAGTTAATTACAATTTTAAGCACTGGCATGAATCACCCCCACCAAAAAAGGTAACGAGGTTGGTGCTTCTTCTACTACTAAACAAAAACTTCCACAACTTATCTCTTGTTCAACAATTGGCCTTTGGAAATGTTCAAGAAGTTAAGGTATGTGGGATATGTTCTAATCCAGGACATTCTACTGATATGTGCCCAACTTTACAAGATGACAACACAAAGCAAGCAAATGCTATAGTTGGATTCTTGCGACAACCAAGAAGGTATGATCCTTTTGCAACACTTTAAATGAAGAATAGAGGACCATCCCAATTTTAGTTATGGGAGAACACAATAATGAGCGGCTCCTAACCCTATAATTAGCCATTCCCTTAGGTTTACTCAACAAAGGGCCCAACAACCATATCAAGCCTGCCAACAACCTATTCCACATAACTTAGATACATATTTGGAAGAGCTTGTTAAGAATCTTGCTACAAACATCGTTCAATTCCAACAAGATACAAGAGCAAGCATCCATAATTAAAACATCAAGTTAGCGAATGGGCTACAATCATGAGCCAGTTAGAGGCTCAAAGTTCTGGGAAGTTGCCATCCCAAACATTGGTGAACCTAAGGGAAAATGCTGGTGCTGTGACTCTAAGAAGTGGCACACAATTAGAGACAACAAAAAAGGTGGAGATAAAAAAAAAGGACCAAGGACAGCAATGTGTCAACATCACAAGAAGATGCCACTCCTTTTATGCCTCCTATGCCACCACTCAAGGTAAGTCCTAAAACTCTCATTCCTTCTCATGTCACTTATCCTCTATTTCCTAGTAGGTTTGCAAAATCCAAGAAAGAGGAGCAAGATAAGGAAATCTTGGAGACATTCTGCAAGTTAGAGGTGAACATACCTCTCTTAGATGCTATCAACCAAGTGCCACGTATGCCAAATTTCTTAAGGAATTATGCACCACAGAGCAGAAGCTCAAAGACAATGAAAAGGTAAGTGCGGGGAAGCATATGTTCGTGGTGCTTCAAAAGAAACTCCCACCTAAGTACAATGACTAGGGCACCTTCACTATTCCATGCACTATCAGAAATACTAGGTTTGAAAAAGCTATGCTAGATTTAGGGGCATCTTTAAATGTTATGCCATATTCTATTTATACTTCTTTAAATCTTGGACCACTTGAAGAAACTGGTGTTATTATACAACTCGCTAATCATTCTTATGCTTATCCTAGAGGAGTTGTAGAAGATATGTTGGTCTAGGTAAATGAATTGGTTTTCTCAATGGATTTCTATGTTCTTGAAATGGAGAATGAATCATCCCCCAACCAATACCCATCTTATTAGGAAGACCATTCTTAAAGATTGCTCAGACCAAAATAGATATGCACGATAGAACTTTAGCCATGGAGTTTGACGGAGAAATTATTCACTTCAACATCTTTGGACCAATGAGATACCCAAACAGCTTACATTCTGTTTTTATAGTTGATGTAATTGATTCACTTTCTCAACAACTCTTTGATTTGACTAGCAAAGACGGGATGGAAGCCTTTCTCTATAAGCATTTGGGGATGGAGGAGGTCGCAAAGCCAAATAGAGAACTAGACTTGAACGATGAAGTAAAGGAAGCCATGGCGCCTCTTGACTCTTTACCATCTCTCCTAAACTGTTATGATTTTTTTTCTTGTATTGCCTTTAACTACTGAGAAACTTCTAACTTTTATCATATAGGTTCCAAAATTAGAACTCAAACCTCTTTCAAATTACTTGAAATATGTGTATTTAGGAGAGAGAGACATTTTTAGTCATCATCGTGAACAATTTTACACTAGCAGAAGAGGAGAAACTTATTTAGATTCTTAGAGACCATAAAACAACAATTAGATGGACTATTGTTGACACTAAAAGCATAAGCAAATCTATGTGCATGCACTAGATCCTACTTGAAGAAGGATCGAAGCCTACAAGAGAAGCTCAATGTTGGTTGAACCCATTAATGATGGAAGTGATCAAGAAGGAGATACTAAAGCTCTAGATGTTGGGCTAATTTGCCCCATCTCGGATAGGAAGTGGATGAGCCCAGTTCAAGTTGTTTTGAAGAAATCCAGGGTAGCTAGTCCCTAATTATGTCCAAACTAGGTGACAAGTTTGCATAGACTATTGGAAGCTCAAATGTTGTGACTCATAAGGGCCACTTTCCTTTGCCATTTATGGATCAAACGCTTGAAAAGTTAGTTGGTCAATCCCATTATTGTTTTCTTGATGGTTACTTAGGTTATAATCAAATTGTCATAGCATTGGAGGACCTAGAGAAGACAACTTTCACATGCCAATTTGGAACATTTGCTTATCAATGCATGCCGTTCAGTCTTTGCAATGCACCAGCCACATTTCAAAGGGGTATGGTAAGTATCTTTTCCAATTATGTAAAGAACATCATAGAAGTGTTTGTGGATGATTTCAGTGTATGGTAATTTATTTGATAATTGCTTGCATAACCTTTTCACTTGTGCTACAAAGATGTATAGAAACTAATCTTGTGTTGAATTGAAGAAAGTGTCTTTTTATGGTAAACCAAGGGATAGTTTTGGGCATATTGTTTCTTCTAAGAGAATTGAAGTGAAAAATCTAAGGTAGATCTTATGGGTTCCTTACCACCTCCCACAAGTGTGTGGAAGTCTGTTCTTTTCTTAGCCATGTAGGTTTCTCTCATAGGTTTATCAAGGATTTCTCAAAGATGGAATTACCCCTATGTAAACTACTTCAAGATGTGGCATTCAAGTTTGATGATAAATGTGAAGAGGCATTTGAAAAATTGAAAGAGCCCCTCACTTTGGCACTCGTGATTCAACTGCCAAATTGGGATCTTCCTTTTGAAATTACGTATGATGCAAGTGATTATGCTATAGGACTAGTGTTGTAGAGATGGGCTAGGGCCTGTGGGCCGGCCCGGGCCCGTCCTACTACAGTGATGGGCTAGGTCGGCACAGCCTGGCATTGTTCAAGGCATGGCCCAGTCCATAAATACTAGTAGGTTGGGCTAGGCCAACATATGTCGGCCCATGGA